>JANRMT010057539.1:0-23648 GCA_026402145.1 Polypterus bichir lapradei
TATCTATCTATCTATCTATCTATCTATCTATCTATCTATCTATCTATATATCTGTGTCTCAGCCATGCAGGTTCCTCTTATATTGGCATGATTGGGCGCAGATTTGACCCTTCGCCCACTCCAAGATTAGAATGTGGCACCTGACTGATTCACCTGCAATCCAAGCAGCACAATCAACCCTGGAGCAGCGCCATTAGGTGCACACCTGCACTTGCTCTGAGCTTACACACGTGATTACTTATTTAAAATCTACACAACACCACGGACCACCATCACACACCTGAATCTGCATTCAGCACACAACAACATTAAGCAAATCCACACTTTACTCAAATATAATACAAAATATAGTAGTAAATGCATTTGTACAATTTGCTAATAAAATGTACAAAGTGTTCAGTTTTGACCTATATAGCAGTATACAGATTTACAAGATACCAGAACTATTTGCCTACAAACTCAAAGGTCCTACACCCGATTTTACATACATTTCAGGCAGTAGTAATGAAAACCAAAAACTGCCTCAACTTCATGTTATTCCTTAGTCTTCTATGGCTGTGTTTAGGTAATCATTAACTAAGCTGTGATTCTTCTGTCTATAAAGCCTTAGCAACTGTGGCCAAATTCCCATTCTACAGCTGTTAATGATTCTAGCTTGTGCCCCACTGGAAAAAAAGTGTGTCACAGATTGATTGGGATTGAAATCAGACTTAATTAGGAAAAACTGAAATTGGTGCTCTGGTGTGTTAAAAGTGCGCAGATCAGTATGTTTGATTTCTTTCAATTAGGAGGACTTTAGCCTTTCACAGCAAATACCATCACAACGTAACTGTGATGTAAAAAACTGCAAACATGTCACATATGGAGTACGAGTACATAATAATAAGAAGAATTAATAATAATCTACTTATCCATTTTCTGGAAAATAATTTTTTCACTCTTGGTTGCTATATATCAGAGCCTATCAAGACAGCAGGAACCAATCCTTGGTAAAATACTTCTCTTTTCCAGTGCACATTTACTGCTACACACGCACATTCCTCATTATTTTGTGTACATAATTCAAAATTCAAACCTATACAAAAAATAGCAATTCAAAAACTATATACATAATTACATCATAGCAGGAAAACAGTTTCTTACGTATCATTGTCATATTTTCTTCACCCTCCCAACCCTTGAGAGCACATCGACTCTCTCTTACCAGGCCAGTTTAGATCGACCAATTAATCTAATGTGTGCCTTTGTAATATGTGAGGAAACTAAATGGAAATGTGTAAATGGGAAGAATGTGAAAACTCTAAACAGGCACAGACCTAGCCTGCTATCAAACCAATCTTCATGAAGTTGTGAGCACTACCCAGCATGTTGCCAGTTATTAGTATTATTGCTGTTGTAATTAATCTGATTTTTATTACAGGTGTTAAAGTACAAATTTAAAAACATGTAAATTTGTATTCATTCAAAGTAAACAAAAGTGAGACATGACGTCTCAGGTACTTTCAGTGTTCATGTGAAGACCACATGCATGCATGCAATTGTTTACCCTAAGCAAAGTCAGTGTGCAGCATGTGCCAAAAGCCAAAGTTCTTATCATTTTCACAGTAAGCCATCTAAAAAAGTCAGCTAACTTGCTATTTTTTTACAAGCAGCTTAAAGCGCAAAGTCCTTTGTAAAGTCTAAGCAGCCAGCACGTCCATGTCCTATACATTCAAATAAAAATTTTCTGTTAACAGATTTTAAATTATTTTATTATATGCATATTTGGGTGGACTGGACCAAGTACAGTAAAAAACAGCGTACTGCATCTGAGCAGGATTAAAATTTGTACACCCTGTAGCTGCACTGGCACTCAGCATCACTCTGTTGTGCAGCAAAGGTTATATCACATGGCATCTTCTGTTCAGCCATTGCAGCCCAACTTGGTGTAGATACCAATATTCATGTATTAACTATATACCAAATTACATTTGAACTAAGCATATCATAGTGTTTTCATTAGTGTGTTAGACAAAAAAAGACTGTCAGATGTAATGGTTGGAGTTGTACTTAAGTTTATTAACGAACTTGGAATTGAAGTACTACATAAGGACTTTGCAGCTCTGACACCACCAAAAATAGTCATCTCCCCAACTACAATCCTGACCCTGATTCCACAGATCTGGGTTTATATTAGTGGTTCAGTTACTGATATTCTTGACCTTGCACATGTTCATTAGCCCTTAGACTCTAACTCCACCTTTTCTGTAGATCAAACCCCTAGTAACCCATGTAATGGTCATTGTGGATTTGTTGCGTTGTGCATAAATTATTTCAGATATTTTCAACATGCCCAACCATTCTCTAGACCCAACATCAGTCCGTCACACCTTAAACTTTAGCAAACCCCAACATTTATGGATCAATCTAATTTAGAGTCAACAATTAATCTAACATGTGTGCCTTGGCAATACAGAAGGAAATCACTATATGTCAGAAAAACCCTTATGCATGAAATTCCACACATACTTTGAGTAGGTAAAGATCAGCCCTTTTAAGAGCATATTATGTTTTTGCCACTCAAGAACTCTTCCGTTCAAAAATACTTTTAACATCACTGATTCCAGCTCATTTAACAGGGTGGTGCTATATGAGGTGCTACCACTCACAAACCCATTTTCATGGGTTCAGATCCCATACTAGGTAGTTGACTGCATGGAAGTTGTACATTCTTTTCAAGTATTTTTAGATTTTCTGCTTGTGTCCCTAAAGAAGGGCAGATTTAGCAATTTCAAACTGTCCTGTGTGTGTGTGAGTGAGCCCCGTGAGGGACTGGTGCCCTGTCCAGAAGGGTCTCCTAATTTGTTCCTGGGGGAGCTGGGATTGGCTCTTACAATCCAAAACTGGATTAAGTGGGTTAGAAAATGGTTATGCTTCTTTTCAGTGAATAGACAAGTATTACATTGCCTTGGTTCATTTTACTGTTGGTCACTAAAGTGATGATTAAAAGTGTACAAAATACTCTTTCCATTGTTGTAAAGGAAAGAGGAGCCCATCTATAGTATGTATTCATTTTCTCAGTATACTCTGTCCAGAACCACTTTTTACAAAAAATCAGAGTTCATTATGGTGAATCACAAGCAAAGCAAAATTAAAGATATAAGTCCAAAAGAGAAATGAATAGCTATATTATATCAACTACTATTATTGATTATTGCGATTATTATTAATAGGGGACTTTGCCCCCTGCTTGCTTCACTTGCCTACCCCCGAGCCTGTGCTACACACTAGCCTCTTTGCGGTTTTGTCGCTTGCGTCAATATCACATTGAATGTTGATTCTGTGTTTGGACTTTCATCGTGTCAACGCAACATATAACTGCCCGTTTCTTTCTCTCTATTAAATAAAAAACTTTTTCAAATGTTTGGCTCTAAGATTTGTTAATTGTCTTTACAAAAACTATTCTAATGGGAAACTTTTAACGTTTTAGTACAAATGGCATATCAAGATCTCCTTTGTTGTGTAATGTTATCCGCGGAAGATGTACTCATTACCTTTCCTGGATACATCCTTCTTTCTACAGTTATTTGTGTGGTGGAAGACCAGACGGTATTAACAGTTGTAGATCATCTTCGAGATATTTTAAGTTGATCTTTTCATTTTCTGCACCATCACCACCAACTGTTTCAGCCTAGTCTATTGATATGCATTTAACCAATTTGCCGTGTAACCGATCAACATTTTTGGCATTAATTTGTTTGACTTCATCGTTTCTTGGTGCTAGAATTGCCTGTATACTCATTTTTTCAGTTGATAACCCTTCGTGATGAAATTCTTCAATAAGATTTGGACATAATACGTCGTCTTTAATTGGGAACTTAAAGTGAGGAAAACAGTAAAATTTATAAGCGCTGAGAGAGCAGATACTGTGCACGATTGAGAGGTGAGATTACTGTGTGCGTGGTTGAATATGGTTGAGAGGAGGGCAGCACTTGAAAAAATCTCAGGGTTTGACTTGAAAAAATCTCATGGCCAAAGTCTCATCTCACAGAACTTGAAAAAATCTTTCAAAAAGTCTTGTCTTGTTGAAGGACTTTTTTTTTTTTTAATATAATAGAGAGATATGGCTGTGTAATACAGCAATTTTTTTTTATTATTACATGCTTGGCCTATGGTTCATTATCATGTTAATGTATGGAGTTCTTAATTCTGTACATTTGCTTAGGCTTATGCTAGGAGCGCCAGTTATCTCCTTATGCAAACACATACAACCACATTGAATTTCCATTTTCCATCACAAAGGCACTAGTATGCTCTGTGGTAGACTGATGTCCCATCTAGAACCAGTAGAATAAATTTCCATCTGTCATTATTGCAAGGATGTGCTGTAGCTTTCTGCTATAGATAGCAGGAAAATGAGATAGAGAGAGGTTAGGAGCACGTGCTGATACAGTGCATTGCCGCACCCACCACATGACAAACCAACTCAGGATCCAGATTAGGACCCAAGTGCAGCCATGCAATGGGTGACACCTCAGCACCCCACTAGTTCAGATGGAGTGGAACAGTGTGATGTTTTTTATGGTGGCTGGAGTGCCAATTCTGCCACCAACCCCCAGGGTTTTCCCTGCAGGTTGGAGGGCCTACATGCAGGGATGGATGCAGATTGACATCATACCCAGGTGGAGCAATTGCAGGTTAAGGGCAGGAAAATGCAAGTGTAAAAATGAAAGAATGAATAATGTATTATTTTTTGTGACCCTAACAAAAATAGATTTCTTGGTTAAAATTCCCTGTATGCATTTTACTTGCAAATTGAAATCTGTATTACACTAATGCAAGCTGTGCTTCAGTGCTTTAGTACCAGTGATACTATGGACTTTCAATATGTGTTGTGTTTATAACTATGAAGTGAGATAATATGGAATAGCATTCTTCTCCAATACTGGCCTCTGCAACAGGCACAGGGTCTTCAAGTACAGCATGTGCATCCTTAGAGCAGTGTTCTGGAAATTAACACATAATACTGGAAAAGAGCCATTAAAAACACAAAGCAACAATAATGTCTTTAGTCACTCTTGATGTTGTGGGTCACCAAAATTCCTATACCTTATTTTCTTGTGCCATCAACATTGACATCATTGTGTTTACTTATCTTTATATTTTTTTGCTTTCTTGGGATTTTAGTAAGAACATTTTAACTGGCCTCTGTATCCTTTCTTCTGCTGAGTAGAAGAAAATGTTGCTGGAAGAAAAGTCTTATAGGTTGCAAATCATTTCCTTTATAAAGATTCCAAGAAAAGCATACTACAAAAAATAAAAAAACAACTGTAGACTGTGACCTTTTACTTAATAAAATATTCTTAAACATTCAACATCACTTAGCACAGAAGCAGCATGTTAACGTTATCACTTCTGTAGTTTATACTGGCCCTGATCTACTGGTATTAAATTCATTCTTTTACCTAATAACAGGCTTTGATTCATTAGTGAAAGCCTGAGGCCACTAGCTAGATGAAGAGTCTGAGAGTATGTCTCATCTTAGGTGGTAACCTTACCCTAGCCCTCTATAGTGACAGTACTTAAAGAGAGATTAGAGGTCACCTGTACAGCATGATCATGGCTTATGGGTGCAAAGAGGCAAAGCAATGTAGACAAGTGAAAGATCCCGGTACAATTTCGAGAGACAACACTTTCACTGGCACAATAAGGAATAGTATGCTACTGAATAAGTGGAAAAGTCACTTTCAGCAATAGACCAACATCCACTAGTGATAGTTACTTCTCTATTTGTAGTTAAGTGGGTGTGCAGTCTTTTAAGATTTTACTTCAGGAGATGAACCTATTAAATAATTATTGCTTTCTGTAATAAATTTACACCCTGCGTAAACCATGGTAGTTTCAGCAAGTTTGTGGCTCAAAAAAGCATGGTAAATACAGCTTTTCTTACACTGCTCCTTAAATTCGTAGTATTTATTATGGCTTTTGGCCATTCAAGAACATTGTGTAAATGCCCCAAAAATTATTACAATGTTTTTAAACACACAGTTCCAATTTTTAAACAATTTAACTGCTAGAGAGTTAAATAATCTAAGTTGCCAAAGTAATTGTAACACACAATTAGAAAAATAACAGGAGGACAAGGCTGCCTGGCCTGCACATATCTGCAGGATATCAACTAGCTCTCTCTGTTAGTAAAAATATAGATTCATTTTTTAATAAGTGGGAGACAGGCAGTCTAAGTGGAAAGTCTCACAGTAAGTCTTGTATAAAGATAAAATCGACAAACTTGTTCTTCATAATCCAACAGCTCAGCCTCTAAGCCATAGAGACTGTCTGAGGGAGTAGTAGTGGGCCAAGGTTAAGCATCTTGGAACTAATATAAAGCCAAAGGTTGTAAAATGGTGGCACAGCTGAGAAGGCATTGACAAAAACAGAATAGGCATGAGTATAGCACAGGACAGGGAATATATACTACACTGGTAAATGGAAGTCTGCTGTAAATGTTAGCATGGATTCAGAGGGGTGCAAGGGGCTGGTAACCTGTTGTCACACTTGCATATCAGTGAATTATCATTTAGGTCCTTCTGAGGTATGTGCTTCCACCCCGGACCAAGAGAGGGTGTTGGTGTTAACCTTATATGACAGGTGTCTGGTCACACTTACAGGTAATCTAATCTAGACACCGTTAAAATATCCGACTACACCACCCAGTTTTATTAAGAGACTGGGAAATCTTGAAATTTACTGATAATAGCACACAGGTTTCATTAAATTGGGCGGTCAGTAAACACACAATGAAAGACACAACAGTAATTTCAGGCAAAGCAACAGTAACTTCTATTACACAAGGCAATATAAAGTACATTAAAAAGATAAACGAACATAAAAAAATATAACAATATCAGGAACAAAATTCCTTTTTTAAAAAAGGAAACTGCATAGTCCACACTCTAAAATGCCGTTAAAAACATAAAGTGGAGGATACAACCTTAGTGGTGCAGATTCCAGTTTGCACATTGTGTTACCCCAACAATTAATCGTCCAACTGTCCACGGATGCACTCCATTCACCAGACGACCGTTTCCCAACAGAAGTCTTGTCAAATCATTGAATCCCTGTTAGGGTCTCTTCATCATTAATTTTTTCTTACTCTGGGCTCCTTCTGTTGCTGCAACCTAGACACGCTTCGCTTCACGTCTGCCAGCTTTGCTCGGTCCTTTCTTGTGGCTTCTCTTTCTTGCTGGGCCCACAACCGGCGTCTACTTGTGGAACTGTCTCTTTGTCTCTGGAGGTTAGTCTTGCTGTCCTTGTGCCTCATGTCTTACAAAGCATGTACCCAAGTCTGTCTGCAAGCCTCTGTGCGAGTGTCTTGGCAGCGTTCTCAGTGGACAGTCCCTCTCCCCTGCAATCTTCTTCAGTTCCTGCCTAGATCAACAGGATGATGGATTGAACAATGGCACATCCAAGTTTCCTGGGTTTAACAATTTGTGTAAACACAGGTTAACAAAAAGTATTGTTACCAACTACCAATGCTGATTAGAAACCAATATTCTCAGACATGTTCATTTCTAAGTCAAGTAAATACAAAGATTTTCCAAGGAAGGAGCGGTTCTTTTATCACAATTTTGTATTGTTTGTATGTTTAAGCAGTTAAAACTTCAAAGAGGTGATTCTTTTGCCAGACAGCAAATACCTACAGTACATCCTGTAGACAGCCATCACAATAATCAGTAACAGGATTACCCAGGAAATTTGCCTTTTAACTTCTCACCCCAGTCCCAACAATGGGTGCCTATTGCCTCTTCATCTATTGCATTTGCTCAAGCCAAGGCCCTGATTTTTCATTTGTTATGTATCATTTTGTTTGAACCATTGATTCAATTACACGGGGATGACCAGATTGGCACGCCGACATTTCAACTTGTGGACCCACAGTTTCATTCATTGTCAGTGTTTCAAAGTTAACATCTCTGGGAATATCACTGTTAAAAAGAAGTTAGTTACAGTATAAACTAATCCAATCTTAGAGCAATTATGACAAGAACGTGTCATTTAATCCAATAAGGTCATCAATCCTATTTACTTCATTTTCTTAAATAACATCAAATAGAGTCCTGAATGTCTACAAAGTACTACTATCTACCACTCTACTTATTCCATATGTCTGATTCTCTGTGTAATATTTGTATATATTAATTGAATTCAAAATCTGTCCTTAACAAGCTTCCATCTGTGACCCAAAATTCTGGCTGAAAAATGTATTTTAAAGTAATAGCTTTTATCCATTGTACTAATTCCCTTCATAATTTGAAAAACATTAAGGTAAGTCATCAAGTCAAGTCAAGTAGGGGAGCTTGCACTGGTACAGTGCGTTGCCGCACCCACTACACGACAAAACAACTCAGGATCACGGTTTGCAACCCCCCCAAGCAGACATGCAGTCCTGTCCCACCCTCCGGAAATGACCCTCTATCTGCCGCAGCCAGGTGTTACATGGGCGACCCCTTGGCCTGGTCCAGCCACTCACGTCCCCAACAATGAGGATGTTATGAGCCGAATCTCCCTCGGGGAAATGCGCCACATGGTCATAGTGCTGTAACTGACGGTCCCTGACAATGCAGGTAATGTGCCTCATTCGGGACTCCATGAGCAACCTCTCATTTGACACAAAGTCAAACCAATGGTACCCAAGGATTTTCTGGAGAGACACAGTACCAAAGGAGTCCAGTCTTTGTCTCAGGTCACTGGATAACGTCCATGTCTCATAACCATATAGCAAGACTGGAAGCACCAGGACTCTAAAGACTCGGACCTTCGTCCTTTTGCATAGATATCGGGAGCGCCACACACCTCTTTCCAGCGACCTCATGGCCCCCCCATGCTCTCCCAATCCGTCTACTGATTTCATAGGAAGAGTCACCAGAGACATGAATGTCACTGCCAAGGTAAGTAAACCTCTCAACAAGTCATGAATGCAGCTGGTATTATATGCATGACATGTTAAGTGGCACCATGGAACGCCCTCTGGAGACTGGCTGAAACCTTCTTTTGCAGAAGAGTGTGGAGAGATGTGACTCCAGAGGACCTTGGATTTTGATCTCATATTTCTGATTTTCTGTAATAGACTGGCACTGTGTCCATGGATTGTTCCTGTCTTGCACCTGATGATTACTGGGATAGGTTAAACCTGTCTGTGATATTGCCCTGCATAAATAGATTAGGAAGATGGATGGAAAGATGTAACATCAAAATGTTATAAATTGCTTTCCTGCCTAAATCCTGCTTGAGAGGGGTATGAAGATAAGATTTTGTTATCAATCAGGGAAACAGACAAAAGAACTAGAGAGAGATAGGTGACAAAATGAAGAGTTACCTTGATTTTTAGTGTTTATGGTAATTTTGAAGTTGGTGAAACCATATAACTGGAAACATGATGGGAGAGTCAGGTAAGTATTAAGAAGCTGAGCTTGGCTCTAGTTTATTTAGAGATCCTGAAAGGAAAAATGTGCTGGTTAGGTTGATTGGTGACAAGTGAGGCATGCACAGCACAGAGTTCACTTCACCATGACCATGACAAAATCACAGAAATGTTCAGAAACTTCACCAAACTCCTCAAAATGGGGAATGAGGAACTGAACTCGTTTTGAGTGGATTATAAAGGTGCAAAAGTGTTTAAAGTGTTCCTGGGGGCTAGAAAAGCATCTGTCAACTATGCTGGACCAATTATTGTGGCCAAAAATGTTATTTCAGCTGTGAAGCAGCAGTCAGTACTAATCACTGGACCACCATGCTGCACACTACAAAAGACATATCAAGAAGTATAACTGCAAAATACAACAAATGGCAACAAGCTAGCAATCAATAATAAAATAATTATTTCATACTCACATATTTTCATTCTTGGGGCACACATTGGCTGTGCCATGAAGCAGCAACATGGGACTGGCTCATTCCATTGTTTGAAGTCGGGGCTCTGGACAAAGATGTAATGCCTTTTTTGTTTCTGATCTACCTCTGTAGATACTTTGCACCTTTTTCTTTCATCAAGAAGTTAGAAATGCCTTGTAAATAGTAATACATATTTTATTATTATTATTTTTATTAATTCACAGGGTCTTATTCAAATTCAAGGAGGGAATGAGGAGGGCCTTATTAAGGCTTGTTTTGACTGAGAAGGGCAGTAAGGGCTAATTATGTGTGCAAATTAGGCATATAGTGGTGCGCTACCAGTGCTCAGGGATTTATGTTGTAGACCTAGTAGCAGTACTCATAATATTCTCATTCTTCTTCTTCTTTCAGCTGCTCCCAGCTGCTTTCCATATTTTTCTGTCCTATGCATCTTGTTCTGTTACACCTGTCACGTGCATGTCCTCTTTCACCACACCCATAAACCTCCACTTAGGCCTTCCTCTTTTCCTCTTACCTGACAGCTCTATCCTTAGCATTCTTCTCCCAATATACTCAGCATCTCTCCTCTGCACATGTCCAAACCAATGTAATCTCGCCTCTCTGACTTTGTCTTCCAACCGTCCAACTTGAGTTGACCCTCTAATGTACTTGTTTCTAATCCTAACCATCCTCATCACACCCAATGCAAATCTTAGCATCTTTAACTCTGCTACCTCCAGCTCTGTCTTCTGCTTTCTGGTCAGTGCCACCGTCTTCAACCCATATAACATAGCTGGTCTTACTACCATCCTGTAGACCTTCCCTTTCACTCTTGCTGATACCTGTCTGTCACAAATTACTCCTGGCAATCTTCTCCACCCGTTCCACTCTGCCTGCACTCTCTTTTTCATCTCTCTTCCACAATCCCCATTACTCCATACTGTTGATCCCAAGTATTTAAACTCATCCACCTTCACCAACTCTACTCCTTGCATCCTCACCATTCCACTGACCTTCCTCTCATTTACACGCATATATTCTGTCTTGTTCCTACTGACCTTAATTCCTCTCCTCTCTAGAGCATATCTCCACTTCTCCAGGGTCTCCTCAGCCTGCTCCCTACTATTGCTACAGATCACAATGTCATCAGCAAACATCATAGTCCACAGGAACTCCTGTCTAAACTCGTCTGTCCATCACCGTTGCAAATAAGATAGCACTCCTCATAATATCCTCATTATGTTCAGCTAATATACGTCTCAAATGAAATTACTGCCACCTTTTGTGTTTTGTTTTAAACGCATGCAGGTGTAAGTCTGTCTGTCGCAACATTATGCATTTCTGAAGTGCATTAGCAACAGTCTTACAGCAAGCATGTGTGTAGTAGTAGGGTGTTGTACCATATTAGCCATTATGGATGTAGTGAGAAGTCAAGCAAAATAACATCTTTTATTGGCTAACTAAAAAGATTACAATATGCAAGCTTTGAAGGCAACTCAGGCCCCTTCCACCTGAAGAAGGGGCCTGAGTTGCCTAAAAAGCTTGCATATTGTACTCTTTTTAGTTAGCCAATAAAAGGTGTCATTTTTCTTGACTTCTCACAGCAAGCATGTGTGAAAGTTGTGTACATGGCTGCTACAGCTTTGTGAGGTTGTGCTGGCCTCACAAAGCATCATGGGGCACTTGGGAAAAAATGTTCAAGCTGTCTGCACAGTGAATTTCCATGAAAATATTCTGTGGACACAGCATATTCAGTATAAAAAACACTAGCAGATTTTGCTAATCACCACTATTGGTAACTATGAACTGACTTGACTGAAGGTGGTAGAGTGTACCCCATACATGGTGGGTTTCTGCCTTGCTCCCAATGCTGCTGGGATTAAACAGGTTTGAAAATGTTATGTTATGGCTGTTTATTGTTCATAAAATTAATAGAAATGTGTTTACATTTTTCATATACTTATCAGTTTCTTTATGGCCTAAAACAAGTGGAAAAGTCAGTTTGTTTTAACTGGTAGTTTATATGAAGTGAAAAAAATCACCAGACTCTCTGTCATTCTGTGTCATTGTGCAGGTGGTGGGAGAGGCAGAGAGAAATTCTTGCTTTGTTTAATACAAAAGCCAAACCTGTATTTGAAGCTAAAATATTCACGCTACTCATAAAATGAAAAGTAACTGTAATCTCTGGCCCAGAAAATACTGTATAGATTGTTAACACATCCTGCAAATTTCTTCTCCACAAACTTTCATGAGATAAACTTGTGTGCTCTAAAATATGCTATTTAATGTTATTAAGTATTTTATTCTTCAAGCTGTCATTGCTGTCAGCTATCTAGATAAAGCCTGCTGAGCAGCACACTAATGCTTAACTAAATGGATTCTAGTGCAAGCAGACTAATAGCATATAGAAATAATCATAGCCACAGAGTAGCTATTTTTCTCAATTTGTTTATAAAACTAAAAGTTTTACTTTTACGGTATTTTTGATCCAAGTATAGCCTAGCATATTCCTCTCAAAGCATACAGAATAGCTTTAGCCACATCCAAAGTAATGCATGGTGTAATTTGTATTCCACAGTTTCTGAGACTGGTACAAAATCATTCCAAGCCTCATTGCCTTCATTCCAGTGCCAAATCCTTCTTGGAGTTCAGTCACATCATACATGCAAAATGTACACCCCAAAATACTGCCCTTTCACTGATGTCTTTCTTTTTTGTATTCCGAATGGCATTCATTCCCTCCCTTCCCCTCACTAATACCTAGACTAATCGGGATCTCTTTGTCCATTTAGCATTCAAGTCATGGCCCAGAATAAAATGAGTATTAAAACTCTCAGTTATGACAGAGCTCAGATTTTCCCGCTAATGCACTTTCACATTAATGTCAACTGAATTGAGTCTTTTGTAAATGTATAAGATAGTATATTTGAATTTTCTGTGTGACATTGCCTTAACAATATCATCTTGGGGATTCCCACTGTTAAATCCTAGAAAATGTCAGGGCCCAGTTAGCAATATATGTCAATTTTATTTTTCAGCTCTAAAAGCTCTATTTTACATGTTCTTATTTTTTCTTATGGGTGTGTCTGACATTGGTACTGGAAAATCTATAAAGGGAAAATGCATAAATATTTAAAAATATCCACACCAACTATAAAAGACAGCATCTGAACATCTCAATGAAATGTTGCACTCCCTAGCAACATATTAATTTACTAGAAACACAGGAGCCTCTCATGAAAAACAGCTCTCCTGGTCACTCTGCTGAGATTGCTGCAGTTTTGCTCATTGTAAGCTGATGCCGCACACTTTTTTTTTTTATTTTTTTTTTTATTGGCAGATGCTTTTGAGAGCTTCCTTTTCTGGGAATAATGTGGCAGCGGAAGCATGAACCTCTAATTCTTTGGTCGTGCATCACCATCTGTTGCACTCAGAGTGAATGACTTGTGTTTACAATGCTCGTATCATGTGGTTGACCTCTTGCTTTGGTGTGTGCACTTTGTTTTGCGATTGGAGTGCATGACTGCAGGTTATTAGTCAGCCTGTGCGAAGTGCTTTGCTGTCTGCACCACATGCACACACAGCTGTTGTCGTGCTATAAATGATCAGTTGACCCGTGCAATCTGCTTCACTGTCAGCACCACATGCACATGCAACCACTGTCTTTCTGTTAGCTAGGACTCATGCCTTGTTTGTGCCTGCATAGCCACTGGTTTCCTGTCATCCATGGCATGTTGCCACACCTCAAGATAGACCCAAAGCCCCATTTCATGGTTGAGCTACCCTGCATGACCAAGTCGTGGATCGTGTTAGGCATGTCATGGCATAAGCTCTCAATTGAGACCAAGGTCAAGCTACAAGGTTTAGTGGTTCATGAGTTTTTTAATGACAGATGGACAACCCTTGCCATTTTATATTTAGATAAACTAATAGATAGATAGATACTTTATTAATCCCAAGGGGAAATTCACATAATCCAGCAGCTGTATACTGATACAAAAAACAATATTAAATTAAAGAGTAATAAAAATGCATGAAAAAACAGACAATAACTTTGAATAATGTTACTGTTTACGCCCCCCGGGTGGAATTGAAGAGTCGCATACTGTGGGGGAGGAACGATCTCCTCAGTCTGCCACTGAAGCTACTCCTCAGCCTGGAGATGAGACTGTTCAGTGGATGCAGTGAATTCTCCATAACTGACAGGAGCTTGCTTAGCGCCCATCGCTCTGCCACAGATGTTAAACTGTCCAGCTTCATTCCTACAATAGAGCCTGCCTTCCTAAATGGTTTGTCCAGGTGTGAGACGTCCTTCTTCTTTATGCTGCCTCCCCAGCACACCACCGTGTAGAAGAGGGCACTCGCCACAACTGTCTGGTAGAACATCTGCAGCATCTTATTGCAGATGTTGAAGGACGCCAACCTTCTAAGGAAGTATAGTCAGCTCTGACCTTTCTTACATAGAGCATCAGTATTGGCAGTCCAGTCCAATTTATCATCCAGCTGCACTCCCAGGTATTTATAGGTCTGTACCCTCTGCACACAGTCTCCTCTGATGATCATGGGGTCCATGAGGGGCCTGGGCCTCCTACAATCCACCACCAGTTCCTTGGTCTTGCTAGTGTTCAGGTATAAGTGGTTTGAGTCGCACCATTTAACAAAGTCTTTGATTAGCTTCCTATACTCCTCCTCCTGCCCACTCCTGATGCAGCCCACAATAGCAGTGTCGTCAGCGAACTTTTGCACATGGCAGGACTCCGAGTTGTATTGGAAGTCCGATGCATATAGGCTGAACAGGACTGGAGAAAGTACAGTCCCCTGCTGCGCTCCTGTGTTGCTGACCACAATGTCAGACCTGCAGTTCCCGAGACGCACATACTGAGGTCTGTCTGTAAGATAGTCCACGATCCATGCCACCAGGTGTGAATCTACTCCCATCTCTGTCAGCTTGTCCCTAAGGAGCAGAGGTTGGATGGTGTTGAAGGCACTAGAGAAGTCCAAAAACATAATTCTTACAGCACCACTGCCTCTGTCCAAGTGGGAGAGGGATCGGTGTAGCATATAGATGATGGCATCCTCCACTCCCACCTTCTCCTGGTATACGAACTGCAGAGGTTCGAGGGCGTGGCAGACCTGTGGCCTCAGGCGGTAAAGCAGCAGCTGCTCCATGGTCTTTATCACATGTGACGTCAGGGTGACAGGCCTGAAGTCATTCAGCTCACTAGGACATGATACCTTTGGAACTGGGGTGATACAAGATGTTTTCCAAAGTCTCAGGACTCTCCCATGTTCCAGGCTGAGGTTGAAGATGCGCTGTAGAGGACTCCCCAGTTCCAGTGCACAGGCCTTCAGCAGTCGTGGCGATACTCCATCTGGACCCGCTGCTTTGCTGGCACAAAGTCTCCTCAGCTCTCTGCTCAACTGCGCTGCTGTAATTGTGGGTGGGGATGTCTCTCCTATGCTGGTATCAGCAGAAGGATGGTTGGAGGATGCAGTACTCCAAGGTGAGAGTGGGTTTGGGTGGTCAAACCTGTTAAAGAAGTTGTTCATTTGGTTTGCTCTCTCCACGTCTCTCTCGATGGTGGCACCCTGCTTCGAGCTGCAGCCAATGATGATCTTGATCCCATCCCACACTTTCTTCATGCTGTTATTCTGCAACTTCTGCTCCAGCTTTCTCCTGTACTGCTCCTTCGCCGCCCTGAACTGGACTCAGAGTTCCTCCTGCACACGCTTGAGCTCATGCTGATCACCGCCTTTAAAAGCCCTTTTCTTCTGGTTCAAAAGGCCGTTGATGTCACTTGTAATCCATGGCTTGTTATTAGCATAGCAGCATACTGTTCTTACTGGAACTACAATGTCCATACAGAAGTTGATGTAATCAGTTGTGCTGTCAACAGCCTAATCAATATTCTCACTATGTGACCCCTGCAGGATATCCCAGTCCGTAGTTCCCAAGCAGTCTCTAGCAGTCATAGTTTAAAGACATAGTTTAGGATTTTCAAACATATCAGGCTTACCAGGGCATGAACTTAATTCCCATAATAATACCAACAATCTTAAGAAAATGTATTACCCGTTGGTTGTGACTTCGATAGTAGCCATGTTCATAATGGGATAACACTTAATTTATTATATTTAAAGTCATCATTATTTTTATTGGTATTTATAATTCCTATTAAAACAATGCAAGGTGTCAAGTAAAGTAAAGAACCTGTTTTTAGAAGTAAACCAATGAAAATTATACCACTTCTTTTTCTTATTTGTATATTCATATTCCTTTAACTGTATTTTTAAGAAATGCTAAAAGCACCCACTACAATAGTCATGTCTGTCTATCTGTCCATTCACTCCCAGTGGAATGATTTTATTGAAATTTGGAACACATATTCTTCAAGGAAAGTCTCATAATTCACTGTCGCTCAGGCATCCAGCCCAGTTTAGGGCAATCTACTGGCTCGAACACTTATTAGGCTATCACAGACACAATCAAAAGTGTTTTATCATACATTTTAAAATTAAATGTGTTTTCTTTAGTTAAAATATAAATATATTACTTTGAAACTAAGATTTGGAGTGCATCCTCTGTTCTTGCTAAGGTAAAATGCTCTCATGAATGGTGATTTTATAGATGTGCCAGACAAAAGTCAATACGTGAACAAAACCCCCATGCTGACATCCAGCTGAAAAGCAGATGGGTCTTAAAGTTGCTTAGTGAGGGCTCTCTTTTGGTAATTGGTTGTGGTGTCAATTCTCCAATTCACTTTGTTTTCGAAGAACCATTATGTTTTCAATTTTTATACCTCTGCCTCAACACACATCATTTTTACTAGGTCAATAGCTGCTGGCAGTATCAGAGTGACAACATTTGACTTCATAGCTTTAGCAATACTGTAGGTAACTCTAAAGTTTTGTTAATTGCTAAATTAAAATGCACACACTGCCTATTTAAATTATTACATTGTCTTACAAAACAAGATTTTGGCTTGCCCAAGTATTCATTGTGAGTTATTTCAAAGGGCCTGCTTATCGGGTAACTTCCATATTAAGTCGTGACCCCAAGTTTGGGAAACACCGACTAAAAAAAAGGTGAGAACTCCTATTTATATTTTCATTTTGACATTTTAAACTGGTGTGAGGGTCCCTTCCCTTTGCAGGCTTGACTGTGCCATTCTTTCCTTCATATGTGTCTGTGCTTTCAGTCATATCAGTTTGATTTTTTTTACAGTTTTTAAGAGGAATGGTGTCATGGCAGGTGGGAATAGTTATATTTTTATACTATGGAAGCAAAAGTTCTGTTATGCATCAACAATGCTATTAGTTGGCTGCCTCTCAGAATGCATAATAGTCAATTAAAAGTCAAAACAGCAAGCACACCATAGTGGTATATCAAACACCACAGAACTAAGGTAGTTTTACTATAAAATCGTACAGGGAACAATCACAAGCACGTCCATTGTTTAAGAAACACTGATTTATGAATAGAGAGCTGGTACTTTTTTGTCTATTTTGATAACTGTAAGACAGTTTTTCTCTATTTCTGAATTATTGCAAATTATACTTGTGTAACATGTGTGAAGACTAGGGGGGACCACTCTGCCCTAAACCCCAAACACAAACACACAAAACAGTCCTGGGTTCAATACAAAGGTTTTTTTATTACTCAAATACCATTTGTATAACAAATATATGAGGTCTCTTCTTCTCTTTCTCTCTCTCTCCACACTGCTACTCCTCCAAGGTGAGTGTTGCCTGTCTCTGCTACCGGTACTGACTCACCTGGACAAGGCATTGCAGACACTTTAATGGAGGATCCAGCCTGATGCCAGGGTTTCAGTCATTGAAAGTACTTCTGGGCTATACGGAAGTTCCCAAATAGTAGGGAGTGTAAGTCCCTGCAGCACCCATGGACTGTAGTGGAACTGAGCTACTGGACTACAGTTCTCAGCATTCCCTGCGCGTGTCCCAAATGAGACCCAAACCCAAACGAGTACCGATATCCAGGGCTGCTGCCATCTAGTGTACAGGGAGAGAAAATAAGCTGGAGGTATTCATCTCCCCTCTGCTTCCATGTTATGGGCATCCCATCCTGGTAAGGACCCCAGACCAACTCCAGCTGGGATGCCAGTCCTAGCATGCATGCCCTCACTCACACATGCCTTATGCAAAGGTGACTTAAAAAAAGGCACATCTGTGATAAGGAGAGAGAGAGAAAACATACACAGATATATTTTATTTCTTTTATCAAATCTTTATCTGGAAATATTTTTATTGTGCTTGTATCACCACAGAATTTCAGTGGAACTCAATAATAGTTATATGCAGTAGTTTTCCTTTTGGTTTACTTTGTCCTGTTTGAATTAACTGCTTTAAAATGAATGTGTGCTGTTTGTTGCAATTTGGGAACCACCACTTCAAAAATGCCTGAATCCTTCAAAAAGACATCAAAACTAGGCATAAGGCCTACACTTACTCCTTAAGGGAGAAGAGAATTACAAAACCCTAGGGCAAAATAAAACCATTAATATAAATGCTACCCCTCAAAAGTTTTAGAACACCTCAGTTTTTCTTCAAATTGAATCAGCTGAAATGCAATGAATGACCAAAAATGGTGAAAAGGTAAGCAGTAAACTGCCAGAGACGTTTAGGTTAGCAAAAATTGAAAAAAGGAAATATTAGAATATTACAAATGGGCTTTCTTCAGGGAACAACTAATAGGTTACAACTTAGAGATGTTTTGCAGCAATTAAAGTAAATTAAGCCTTACAATTTGAAGCAAACAATTTGCACAGGTACCCTTACTTCTGCTGATTACTTAAAACCCCTCTGTCTTAAAGTAGACTTGGAACGACCTATGTTACTATGCGCTCAGAACTCCGACTTGGACAACATTACACTGTAGAATGCTGTAAATTCCAGTGATAAAGGCAAAAAAAATGGAATTTAATAAGGAAATGAGGCAGAGTATTATTAATCTTAGTAGTGTAGGCCTTTCCTTTAGAGAAACTACAAAAATAATCCAAGTGTCAGTGAGTATTGTGTCCTACGCAATCCAAAGGCAACTGGAAAGTGGAAGAAACTCTGATAGGAAAAGATCTGGCAGAGCCAAAGTCAAAAGCCAGTCAGAAGACAAATTTCAAAGGGTCACCAGCTAGCGTGACAGGCGCTTCACAGCACAACAGCTTCAAGCACTTCAATTCTCAGCTTCTACTGTGAAAATGGGACTTTGTGCTGCAGGTTTGACAGGGCGAGTGTCAGTAAGAAAGCAATTTCTTAAAGGACCACATAGGGCCTTAACATACCAGCTGGGGAGTACTGCAGACTGGAAGAAAGTCTCCACATCTGCATTTCTTTATGTTTACTCCTGTTTATATCTAATAATTATTGCTGAGGTTTGACTCTGAACTGACCTGGTTTGAATGAATATGGATCTGTGTGTAAATGAAAAAATAATGGTTGCAAATTAAAATCTTCAATTTAGACAAACAAATAATGGCAAATTAAACTTAAATACATAACCTACCATTACCAAATTTATAAAACAAAATACATTTGAAGTCATTTGCAGCAACACATTCTCAACTGAAACCTCACTGAATATTCTTACTTAATAAATTAATACTTAATATGGTTGTGTTTGTATGTATGAGATAAATTACAAGTAGCTGTGTTTTAAGTAATGTATGGGGAATGATTTTAATTATAAGTTAAATAAAAGTGTTAGGTTCCCTGTGTAAATTAAGCAAAAAAAGGCTTTTGTTTCTTTTTATAGTTATTTTTCATGTGAATTATTTTACACCTCACGTTTAGTACATGAAGGTAAATAATTTGTGTTTTTTCAAGCCATGGGCCATAGGAAACGAAAAAAAAAACAAAACAAGCATTTCAAGCATTTAAAGGTAAAATCACAAGAGAGCTTGCTTTAGTAAACTTGGTTACATCCATCCATCCATTTTCCAACCCGTTGAATCCGAACACAGGGTCACAGGGGTATGCTGGAGCCAATCCCAGCCAACACAGGGCACAAGGCAGGAACCAATCCCGGGCAGGGTGCCAACCCACCGCAGAAACTTGGTTACAATTCTTGAAATTTAATTAGCATACTGTATCTTTTAAACAAGGCATTGAAACTTAAGCAAATATATATATATATATACAATGTGACAGATAGAGGGTGCTATCGCTCCCTTGAACCCTTGGACAATATGTCAGACAACAGGTAAAAGTCCAATTATTGACTTTATTATTAATAAACAGTGCACAAAGCACCCTCCTCTCCACAATACTCATAAATAAACCAATACACACTACAATAATCAATCCTCCACTCCCAGACGCGTTGCCACCCTTCCACCCAGCTCAACTCAACCCTCTGGGTTTCCCACAATCCTTTATAGTCCTCGACCCGGAAGTGTTTCACTCTCTCTGTCCATGTGACTAGGAACACTTCCAGGTCAGATAAAAAGTCCTTTTCTTCAACCCGGAAGCACGTCATTCCTCTTGTCCATGTGACTCGGACGTAGTTCCGGGGTGTAAGGCAAATAGTCCTTGATCCTACCAGCAGCATCCTCTGGTGGCCCCCATGGTATCCAGCAGGGCTGTGAATAAACACTCCAGTGTCCATGATGCCCTGCTGGAATTCGGGACCCCTCCATGTTACAGGGAGGGCTCCATCTGGCGGCCTGGGGGTATTGGCCAAGATGAACGGCTGGCCATATATCACAACATTATATATATATATATATATATATATATATATATATATATATATATATATACAGGTATATATATATATACTAATAAAAGGCAAAGCCCTCACTGACTCACTCACTTACTGACTGACTGACTGACTCATCACTAATTCTCCAACTTCCCGTGTAGGTAGAAGGCTGTAATTTGGCAGGTTCATTCCTTACAGCTTACTTACAAAAGTTGGGCAGGTTTCATTTCGAAATTCTACGCATAATGGTCATAACTAGAAGCTATTTTTCTCCATTTACTGTAATGGAGTTGAGCTGGAGGGGCGGAGTTTCGTATGACATCATCACGCCTCTCACGTAATCACGCATTACGTAGAAAGCCAGGAAGAGCTACAAAACGCGCTTTAGAAAACATGCATTATATAATTAAGAAGGCAGCGAAACAATTAGAAGCGAGCGAGTGACATATAAAACTATATTCAGCGGCTCACGTGAACTGACGCAGTGCGCAGACAAAAAGCAACAGTTGCAAAGAGTGCTGAACAAAAACCGAATTACACTGCTACGCTCAAATAGATAAACCACACGCCGTGGTGCGATTGTTGAGCATTCGCCTGTAGCGCCCACGTCCGAGGTTCGATTCCCGAGAGGGGATTCACTAAGTATGTACGCGCGCTTCTCGATTTATTTTTAACCTCGCATCCCCTTAGTTTGAGACGTATGAAAACGCATGCGGTTAACGCAGAAAGACAGATCACCTATTGAAGCTTCATGAATAATGGATACTTTATTCGCAATCAATGATTGTTTTGGTAAAGCCATACTCAGTGTATTTATTAGATGAACGGTAAAAAAGTAAGAGCGAAGGGACGGTAACTTACTGAAGCACACAAGCAAAACCACAATAGCACGCGGGCTCGATGTACTGTAGTGCGCGTCAACTAGATCTGACTTGCGCGATCACATTCCAAAAAATATTTCTTTTCAAGTTCTATTTAGTCCATATGAGTCAAACTCAAGGCCCACGGGCCACATCCGGCCCGGCGTGTAATTATATCCGGCCCGCGAGATCATTTTATATACTGTATTATTGTTATTAATGGCCCAGGGATATGAAGCGCTGGTAACACAATAAACTACAGATCCCATAATCCAGCGCTTCAGCTGCCTTGCCGAACACATACCACGTTAATCAAGTCTAGCTTATGATGCTACAAGTTATTGCCAAGCTAGCCCACACGATGCCAAAGAGAAAAGGTGATTCTGAACATAGAGCCTTTAAAAACCGATGGGAGGCCGAGTATATGTTTACTGACATTGCCGGTAAACCCGTGTGTCTCATTTGTGGAACGTGTGTACAAAAACTGGGGTCTCCTTCCCAGCAAAAGTCGAGCAGCCGGCGCGCACGCATAGCTGTGCCGCGATTTGAGACGCTGACTGCGCTTCTGCCTTAAATCAAAGTGAGCACTTTTAATTTTTTTCATCCTCCCCCTGAGCTATAGCCCAGACTAGTGCAAACACGGGACCCCTTTTCTACACCACGGCAAAATAATATTAAGGCGATTCACACTTTCTTTTGCACGTATACGATTATGAGGTCCTCAGCTCGGATTATGAAGACACGCACACGAGTGAAGGACTGACAGTGCCATCACAGCCGATTAATGGCAGAGACGTCTCACCAGTCTACACAAGACCCACCGCGACTGTCCCCAAAAGGCGATCATAACGTCACCGAACACATCTCTCTATACTATATAAAAGAAAAATGCAACTTTCCTTTCTTTACACCTTTTTTCATTTTATCCCAAACCAAAGCCTTTCTCTCTTAACACTGCAGAGGACACAAAACAATTTTTCTTTAATTACTGGTAATACCGTTAAGGCACATTACCAGAGGCAGAAATTTGAATGTTCACATAGAAAATGTAATTTCTATACCACAGCCGTCGTGTAGCGCCTTTCAAAAGGGATCAACTACCGAGAGATGATCCATATACATTTTAGCTGCTGTTAGTACTACTTACCTGTTCTGTTATACCATCTTTTAAAATGTAGTTTACCCGCAACCACTCGAGTAGTGCTCAATGTACCTGTACTTCTTAAAACGTTAATGTTTTACTGTTTAATAACTAATAGACTATATTTTATTATTTTTCCCTTGCACGCAGTGACCAAAGCTATACACACACATATAGACACATACATATATATACACATATATATACCTGTGTGTATGTTTGTATGTATGTGTATATACATATATATACACACACACCTATCTACATTTTATATATATATATATATATATATATATTGTGAAGGACAGCCGTGTCCCATGCCCGGCAGGGACGCCCCTGCTGCTAATGTTCCGGGGGAGCCTCCATGGACAGTCCAGTACCTCCCCCGGGACACTTGGTGGCAGCCTCCCTGGCCGACTGTGTTTTCCCAACCACCCGCAGGGCTCCATGGGAGATGGAGCCCTCCACAGCTTGGTTGGGGCCCGGCGTGGCCACTAGGGGGAGCTGCCTGCTTCCCACAGCCCGGCTGGACGAGCCTGCAGCCCCACCCGGAAGTCCAATTAGGACCAGGTGGTTAATCACCTGGAACGCTTCCGGGTGGGCTATAAAAGGGCCCAGCCACCACCACTCGGTGAGCCTGAGTTGGGAGGAAGAAGGAGACGAAGCTTGTCTGGGAGGAGTGGTGGAGCAACGTGGAGAATTGTGGTTTGTGTGTTTTGTGCTTTGGGACTGTGTTTGGGCTGTGTGGCACGGGGAAGACGTGTCACACAGCTGAAGAAAAGAAAATAAAGCCTGTGTGTTTTATACACGTGCCTCTGCATGGTCTGTGCCGGGTCGGGCGCTATATAGCGCCTTTTACAATATATATATACACACACACACACACACACACATATATATAATTTGTGTGTGTGTATGTATGATGTAGATAGATATGTATATATATATGTGTATATGTAGATATCTAATGTATATACATATGTATATATTTATATAGATATGAAGATATGTATGTATATATATATATATATATATATATATATATATATATATATATATA
>JANRMT010057540.1:8126-21706 GCA_026402145.1 Polypterus bichir lapradei
ACCATCATTTAAAAACTGCATTTTGTGTTTACTTGACTAATGGTTAAATGTGTTTGATGATCAGAAACATTTTGTGTGACAAACATTCAAAAGAATAAGAAATCAGGAAGGGGGCAAATAGTTTTTCACACCACTGTACATTAGATTAACACTAGACTGTCTGTTAGTGTAGGAGTATTCATGAGCTAATGCTTCATCCAGGTTTGTTTCCTACTTTGCATAAGTTACTGATGAGATGAGTCCTCAGTGAGTCTGCCTTGGATTAAGCTGGTCTGACAATGTTTTAATGTCACCTGTTCATCTATCTATTCAATTTCAAACTAACTAAATCCACTTCAAGACTATAGGACAGAACCCAATCCTGACACACTGTGCACTAAGCAGAAATCAACTCTCAAGCAACAAAAAAAAGATAGAGGCGGGCAGCACGGTGCTGCAGTGGTAGCGCTACTGCCTCGCAGTAAGGAGACCTGGGTTCGCTTCCCGGGTCCTCCCTGCTTGGAGTTTGAATGTTCTCCCCATATCTGCGTGGGTTTCCGCTGGGTGCTCCAGTTTCCTCCCACAGTCCAAAGACATGCAGGTTAGGTGTATTGGCGATCCTAAAATTGTCCCTAGTGTGTGCTTGGTGTGTGTGTCTGTGTGTGCCCTGCGGTGGGCTGGTGCCCTGCCCAGGATTTGTTCCTGCCTTGCGCCCTGTGCTGGCTGGGATTGGCCCCAACAGACCCCCGTAACCCTGTGTTAGGATACAGCAGGTTGGAGAATGACTGACTGACTGAAAATGGAGGCTATAATGGGAATGTTTGGGAAATGACTTTATATTAGGCAATATCATGCATTTTACAGCTTACATATATAGTGATTGTCAAAGATGAGAGGGGCATCATCATAAAAATCAAATCAAAACTGTTCAGAACACATTTATAGATTATGAAGACAGGCCAGAGGGAAAAGAATATGAGAATACTTGTTTTAAAATTCTTTTTCTTTTTTTCTAAATATATCAGCCTAGTTTACTTATCCTTTGTTCACCAGAGCATCACGGTTACTGCTACTTATTATATTATATAATCTCCCAATTATTTTATTGATGAGAGGGCCTTCTCTTATATCATGCAACTAATATGCCATTGTTACCTCTGATTATATTCATCTTATTTTGGGACACACACAATCAATTTACACAAATGTAATGTAAGACTTGCATCTGCATCTATTTCTATTAGCCAAGAAATACTTTATCAAATTCTTTTTACAGAAATTGACATTATCTTAGAGACATATACAGCTTCAGAAACATCTGCAGGAAGCAATTAAAGCATATCAGAGAAGACAAACCATTTTATATGCCTCGCATAAAAATAAACTGTGATCTAGAAAGGCGTCAGGACTGATTACTGAGAATTCCAAGACTTATCATCTGCTTAGTGAGCCATGGTAAGGATCTTGTTCAAACTCTTATCTGTATACTTTTCTGTTTGCTTCATTCACTACTAAGTTTTGCAGTTTAGCAGTAGTATTTTCATATGTACAGTTAATTTTTAACTTGCATGTCAAACGAACATGCAACATTTCTCCATTTTTTGGTGACATTAAAATACAAATCTCCATTTTAAATGACAGAAAACAGAAAGCAGCATTCCTGTTTTCATACTTCTGTATCTTCTGGAAAACTTTCAGTGCCTTAAATCCTGAATTTACGGAAACCAAGAAAAACAAAATGGAAATGTAAAATGAGGAGAAATATTTAAATTGGCATTCTACAAGAATTGTTATCAGCATACTTTCTATACAAGATTTAAAGTTAAAAGCAAGCAAATAAATAATACTGGTCATAAATTCATGATGGATAGCCAGAATAAAGGAGTGATGTGTAGGCTCTGCATGTTTGCTTTGTTAATATAAAGAATAAGTAGAATGCATAAGTGATACAAAAGATATGTAAAATACATAAAGGGACTTATAAACATTAGGATTATTTCCTCAAAATATGATACAAATGTAGGAGATATTTTAAGGCCAAGACACTATTCTCATCTGCTTCCTTGAAAGATAATCATATACCATATTTCTGCCTTCTTTAACCTGCTGTGAAGCCCAGGGCACATAAAGCCACCCTTGCCCGACACAGACAGGCAGAGAGAGGCATTTAGCACACAATACCCAGTTTATTTACATAAAATATCTTCACAGCACACAAGGCAAAGCACAGAGCCCAACAGTCCTTCTGCCACCAAACCTTCCACCTCCTCTCTTCATCAGGCTTTGTCCTCTTCTTCCCAACTCAGGCCATGGAGTGGTGGTGACTGGCTCCTTTTATAGGGCACCCGGAAGGACTCCAGGTGCCCAACAAGCTTCTTCTGGCAATACTGGGTGCGGTGGATGTGCTGCCAAACAGGGCCCTGTAGAAGTTCAGGCACACCCTGGCAGTGGCCACGGGCCCCAGCAGGGTTGAGATTCCATGCTCACAACCTGTGGCCCCGCTGGAAGCCAAGTGGGCTGCCCTCTCTCGGTCCAGGGGAGGGACGTCCTTAAAAAAACTCTCCAGTCCTGTTCTTCCACGCTCAGGGCGTCCCAGCCTGCTAAGAGTTCCGGCCCTCTGCCACATTGCACCGTATTTAATGGAAATCAGTAGGAAACTAGACCTTTAGAGACTTCAATAGATAATCTGCACAATTCCTTTTAACAAATCTAAATTAAAACAAGTGGGAATTCAAGGTGTGGTGTATAGGTGGATATAAAAATTGGTTCAAACACAGGTTTCAAAAGGTTTTTGTGAGGCAAACTTTTTTAGGATTAGATGATGTTAAAAGTTGTGTCCCCTTAGGGACAAGTGCTGGGGCCATGGCCGTTTTTAATAAATATAAACTTGTTATGTTTGCAGATGAAAGCAAACTTAGTGGAAGAGTAGATGATGTAGAATCAGCTAAATTGTTACAGAAGGACTTAGACAACATACTGGCCTGGAGAGATGAAATTTAATGTAGGCTAATGTAAATCTTACACATAGCAAATAGAAATGTTGGAGTTAAAAACACCTTGGGAGGTTTGAAACTTGTAAGTAGGCCTACACCTAATGAGAAGGACCTAGGAGTCATAGCGAACTCATCACTATCTACATCCAGACAATGTACAGAATTAATTGTAATTCATTTTAAAATTGTACATTGTACATTGCCTCAGTTTACCTAAAATTCATGCAATTCTTCCAACTTGTAAATGATGTCATTGAGCAAATGCCTTGCTAGATTATATGTTCTGGGAATGCCCTACACTCACACTATATTGGGAAACATTCTATAATAAGCACCATGATGATAGAAGTGAGGAAGATAAGTTCCAAACAGGGCATACGTTCTGCGGCACAAAGCTTGTTGACCCTAACCTGTTTCTACTGCTATTTTTCTATTGTTATGAACTATAAGAAACACCTGCTGAAAAATCAGACAAAAGCAGAAAACTACAAGGCTAAACCTCATATATCACTGCTTAAAGACCGATATTCTTAAGAAGGTTTGAATATTAAACAACCGCTCACTGTCTTCTTGTCCAGCCATTCTCTTTCTCACTCTCTCTCACTTATTCTCACTTTAATTCTCTCTGCTCAGCACTGCTAACACTCCAATGATCCCTGACTCCCATGCTAGCTGCCACTTACAGTATACTCTCTCTGTGACGGTGTCTGCCGTCCCTCCTTCATCTTCATGAAGGTTCTTAAAGGAAAACTCACCTCTCATGTTAGTCTAAATTATAGGCCCATCTCTCATTAAATACCAGCCACCACAGTGTACACTAATTTGTCAGATAGTTTGGATAGATTGGATGGAGTTACAATTACTCTCAATCTGTTAGAACATTAGCTGGCATAACATTATAAAATGTAAAATCTGTTTTTCCTATGCAAAATTGTTTATCTTATTCAACTAGAAAAATCCTAACCAGCCCTCAGTTGGAAGATGATGTCTTATATTATCGATAACTAGAAGAAAAGGTCAGTTTTTCTTCATGATAAATGCTCCAAAGCTTTTTAAAATCTGGAAGAATGAATTCTGTTCTAAAACAAACATGTTGCGTTTCCGTTTAACCTTTCAATTATCACCATATACAGTACTTGAGGGATTGACTAATTTTGGGAAGTCTGTTTAAATAACTCACTGAATTAGCTGGGGAAGGCACCAAGTTTGACTTAATTTAATTTTAGGCATAACTGTCAGCAATTCAGTGCCTATTGTATTTTTGATAACACTATATATTTTTTATTGTGATGTGCTTAAGAATCTCAATAAAACAAACTTAAAATTCCTTAAATACAAATAGTGTTAGATCTGAAAAAAGAAAAAAAATAAGACATGAAATTGCAATCTCAGCACCACTGATCCAAAGCATTTAGCCACCTTCACAGACGTTAGTGATGTACCTAGCACCAGCATGCAATTCAGGAAAACAGCAGGACGCAGAGCATCTGTGACTTTTTGTTTCCATGCAGAACAGTTCTTTATAATAATCATGGCAACTGTGCTTTACTTTCGAGTGTAATGTTTCAAAACCCCTTTTATTTTGTAATGCTGCTACAGTACTTTATGTATGTTGTATCAGGTATACACATCTGTAAGGCAGCCATTACACGTTTGTTTGATAGTCAGTTCCTGGGGAGAAAATCAGACTTCAGTGATGAACTAATATGAACATAAAAGATTTCTGCCTTGATTGTTTAAAATGAGGTGTTTCTCTTTAAATGAACTTGTACTGGTGTAATGATTGTAACTGGCCGCAGCCTCTAATAAGTTTGTGGAGGACATAAAACTGTAAATCAACCCACTGTTCCCATACATTCCCAGGACTGTGTGTGCTCTTTGTAGTTAATTAATGTTGATGATGCGTTCGTTTATGAAAAAAATAGACATTGTTAATTATAGCATGTAATAACATCTCGATTTTACCTTCTGTTGACAACAGCTAGAAAACATCTTCGCTTGACCCTATTTCTGTTTAAAAGTGCTGAATGTTTTTCAGTTTTGATAATAATTGAAAAGAAAATTGAACAATTGAGATAATAACTATTACATTGAATCTTTTTTAATTTTTTTTCACAGCACTGGCAGAATTATTCAGAGCTCTCCAATTTCCACGTTTTTTCGTTAGAACATATCTTGGCTCTTTACATTTACAAAAATAAAAGGGTCGGTATTGCTGGGTACTGAGTTTAAAAACTCCTAGAAAAATAAAACTGAATCTAAAGAAGCTGTATACAAGTGTAAACATGTTATACAGTATTATACATTGTAAGATTTTTTCATTTAATAGGAGTATGAGTAATAATATTTCCATTAAAAAAGTGTCACAAGAGCTGGAAATCAGAATTTTTCTCAATCAAGAAAGCAGAAGAATGAGACTATATTTCAGCAAATGTTATTCCAATTCACATTTGAAATAAAAGATTTATATGTTTCTTCTAATTTATATATGGAAACATTTTGATATTTATTTTGCCATTATATCTACTGTGCCGACAAAGATTTTAAATTGAAAAGGTGCTTTTTTATATTTTAGATAATCAAACACAGAAGCACAATGATTAATTATAAATAATAAGGAGATACCATCTTCACAAAATGTAATTATCACATTCTCTTCTAGTGTTTAGGAAGAAGAAATTGGGTGATATTTCAAATTTATCAAAAACACAGGGCATAGAAAAGCCAGGACAATGTTGAATTAAACAAATTAAATCATTAGGCCTTGTCTGTAATGATAGTTTTACTGTTATGTTATAATTATACACTAATATTTTTCTGTAATATTGTTGACAGTAGTTTTGTTATTGATTCAAACATAAATGCTATTTGTACAATTATTTTGCTTAGCATTTTTTGCAATACATTTTCTGCTCAGAATTGCAATGAGTCTCTGAGCCATAAGGTTCCACAACAATCTGATGAGGAAAGCAAACCCTTGTGGAGGACTGCCGGCTTCGTGCTCCGGCCCTCGACCCCAGGCCGCCAGGAGGAGCTCTCCTGACAGCAGGATCGTGCCCCGAGTTCCAGCAGGGCCTCATGGACTATGTAGTATTTATACACAGCCCTGCTGGATACCTTGGGGGCCACAGGGAGTTGCTATAGGGGGGCTCGTGGGCTCTTGTGTGCCCTATAACCCGGGAGTACGTGACAGGAAGAAACGACGTGCTCCCGGGTTGAAGAAAAGGACTGTTTAACCTGACCCGGAAGGAATAAGGAACTGTGGTCTGATTGGGCAGGAACACCTCCGGGTCAGGGTGTATAAAAGGACTATGGGCCAGTCCAGACACGGAGCTGAGCTGGGAGGTAGAGGGGCGAAGTGTCTGGGCGAGGAGGAGAGAAAATAGTGTTGTTGTTAATTTATTATATGAGTAGTGTGGAGGGTGCTTTGTGCACATTAGTGATAATTAATAAAGAGTATTGGACTTTTATCCAGTGTCCAGCATGGTACCTGAGGGTTCAAGAGAGCACTAGCGCACCCTACTGCCACACTGGCGTAGTCGGCAGGATTGTCTGGCCATCTGTTGGCAGGGGACCTGCATTAAAAATAAATATTGTGTGGGCAGACAACCCCAAAGAGGTCACGCGTCAACGCACGGAGGTGCAAACACTACGCCACTGTGGACTCGGACCCGGACACAGACAGACGGACATCGTTGGCTCCACCACACACTGTTTATTTACACTAATGTTTACAATTTATCACGTGCACCACAAACCCCAGTGCCTCCAGCACCGATTCCCCAATGTCCAGGCCTCACAGTCCTTCGTGCCTTCCTGGCCGCCTCCAGTCCTCTCTCCAGCTCCGTCCTCTTCCACCCGACTTCCGCTACTGACTGAAGGAAGGCGGCCCCTTAAATAGGAACCCGGATGGGCTCCAGCTGCTTCCCGGCATTCCTCCGAAGACACGCCCCAGTGTGGCGGAAATGCCGGCTGCGCACCCGGAAGCACTCCGGGTGTCCCCTGTCTTCTTCCCCCCAGCACTTCCTGGTGTGGCGGAAGTGCTGGGCTCCAGGCTTCTACAGGCACCGGGGCGCCGCCTGGCGGCGGCCACAGGTCCCTACAGGGCTGGGCTTCCAAGCCCTTTACCCGAGGCCCCCAACACAAATAGGGCGGACGCCCCCTCGCGGTCTGGAGGAGGAACAAGCCCTCCTCCGGTCCTCCTGGGCGTCCCGGCCGGGCTCCAGCCCCGGCCGGATGCCACACCCTGAACTAGTTTGGTGGTCTTTTATTAAATATTATTATTGCATTAGATTTTAAATAAGCAGGTAATGTTACATTATATTATTATACATTACATTACACTGTCCCTATTGCATGTGAACCTATCAAAGAGTTATGACAGAACCATTCCTACATGCTGAAGTAAATCGTAGCTTTACTTTTTAGATTACTTGTCAATACAACCAATATTACTATATAATAAAATGACATTTTAAATTTCACATTGATATAACACATTCACAAGTAGGAAGTAGTACATTTCATAATTTTGTATGAATTTTGAAATTCAACATTCTGTATGTCGTTTATAAGGTTTTGGATGTTGGGGATTATGAATTTGAGGTCAGATTTTGTGTTTACAGCTATTCCGAGGATGTTATGATTTCTTTTCGTTTTTTTTTTTTATTTGGGTGCCACCATTATATGTTGTTTTGTTTCTATCATCTTCATGATAACTCTTCTAGAATTGAGCAGATTGTTAGAAGTCACAGTCATCATCTTAGCAATTGGACTTAAGTCCACCAAAGCGTTTCCAGAGTTTGTGGATAAAAACCCTTCTAAAAGACTTCTTGTTTGATTTACAGGCTCTTGAATCCTATTTCTTGTGTGTGACATTCTTCTCTACAGTTTGGCTTTGAAGAATAATTGTTTTGATTCTCAGTTCTGACCTCTCTCTGCTTTGACTATGCATGGATTCAGAAAGTATTCAGACCCCTTTACTTTCTGCACATTTTATTATGTTGAAGATTGAATTTTAAATGGATAAATGTGCCGTTTTTGGCCATCAATCTAAACTCAATAACCCATAATGACAAAATTAAAACATGCTTTCAGAAAGTTTTACGGATGTATTCAGACCTCTAATTCAGTACATTGTAGAAGTCCCTTTGGCAGCAACTACAGCTTCAGGTCTTCTTTGCTAAGTCTCCACAAGCTTTGCATACCTGGATTTCGGCAGTTTATCCCGTTCTTCCTGTCAGAAATTCTCAAGCTCTGTTAGACTGGATGGGAAGTGTCTGTAAACTGCCATCTTCAAGTCTTTCCAAAGATGTCTTATTGAGTTTTACTGGGTCACTCAAGGACAGACAGAGACTTGTCCCAAAGCCCAGTGTTGCCTTGGATGTATGTTTTGGGTTATTGAAAGGTGAACCGTTACTCTAGTCTGAGGTTTCGTTCAAAATGGAGGACTTTTCTTCAAGGACCTCTCTGTATTTGGCTGCATTCATCCTTTCCTCAGTTTTGATCAGCCCCTTTTGCTGGGAAACACCCAACTTGCTTAACTGTAGGGACAGTATTTGGCAGGTGACAAGCAGTGCCTGGATATCAACAAACATATTGCTTGGGGTTCAATTTTTGTCTCATCAGACCAGAGAATCATTTTCCCTATGTGCTCCAAGTCCTTTAACACTAGAATCCCTGAAGCCCATAAAAAACCTCATAATCCCGGACCACTTTAAATTCCCTCGCACCTCTTCATCAGCGTCTTTTGTTTTGCAAATGTGTCGATCAGCACCGGCAGCAGGCAGCATGCTATCCCATCTTCCACCAACGCAGGTTTAGTTGTACACCAGTGCTTACCTCTACACCAGCCAAGCACACGTATATGTGCGTGTGTGTGTGTTTACCCTATCCCAGGTTCTTTTACTTTGGTTAATTTCTTGAAAAGGAGCACACTTGTTTTGTTATACTGTATCTGTGTCTTTTGTGAAAGTGTTTATTTGATTTTTGGATTTCAGTCTTCGCACATTATACACTTCACTTCAGCATTTGGCCAATTATTAGTAGAACATGAAAAAGGTTTCTGTTCTAGTTATGTGTTCAACATTTCTTGCCTCACATTTCCTGTCATCCTACACTTACACAGATCGCTGTATACACAGAACACACATGAAATGTATGTGTTCCAAATAACGATATATTATTTACCCTATACAATTCCAAACACCTCACACCCAGGTGAACAGACTTGAGCTGGAAGAACTTGGTGTTAAATGCCATTTGACAAACTCCAAGTGGAAGTCAGACACTCTACCAGTAACCTAAAGGAAGTGCTGCTGAGAACGTTATCCTTCTAACAGGATCTCCCAGCTCAGCAAGGATCTTCTGAAGCTCTGTTAGAGTGACCATTGGGTTCTTGGTCACCTCCTTGACCAAGACCCTTCTTGCCCAGTTATTCCAACTCTAGCAAGAGTTCTGGTGGTTCCCAACATCTCCTATTTCAAAATTACTGAGGCCACTGTGCTCCTGGGAATACTCAAAACTTTAGAAATGTTTTTTTTTCCGCTTGCTCTAATGTATGCCTCACCACAGTTTTATTCCTAAGGACTACAGAGAGTTCTTTGGACTTGGACTTTTGCCTGGCCATGCAGTGTAAATTATGGGACCTTACGTGCACAGGTGTCTGCCTTTCTAAGTGATGTCCAATCATTTCACTTTGCCACAGATGGACTCCAATCAAGTTCTAGACACATCTCAAGGATAACCAAACAGGATGCACCTGACCAGAATGTATAGCCTCATTTATCTAGGTGCAGAATATTCAAATCTCTAAATCCCTACTGCTGAAGGCTAACAAAACTGAACCACATGTAGTGTAATTCCCAGCTTATTTCATGAAAACTAGACTTCTTCTCACTGGCTATCACTGCTTGTAAATGTATTCTGTTTCTCTCTAATTAGTTTGAGCTTTAACTGTCCCATGTTTGTCTCTTCCTTGGCATTATTTCCCTTATTTATAATACATTTGAATATAAATACATTTCAGTTTGTCACAATATATTTGAGATGCTAAATTGTATATTCAGAACAACAACATTGCCTTATATAACACATCTTCATGCATGAGTGTATCTCAAAGTGCTTTACAAGTAGCAAAAGGAAAATTAGTAAAAGAGGTAAAATGGAAAAATTCCTGGTTTGTAAGTCTCTGAATGATTTTAATGATAATAGTCAGTGTCCATTTTGATAAGTTATGTTATGGTCTGATGGACGAACAGCGAAACTAAAAATCACTTGAAAGGTCAACAAAAGTAATTGCGATTGTGTATATCCTCTACATGCCCAGATGCAGCTGGACTGAAATGCAGCACCCCCATAAAATACAAGATAAAGAATGTACCGTACATTCATGTGGATATATGTTAAAAGGTAAATCACTCTGTTGGTGTAATGTTCATTTTTAAAGGCATAAATTAATCCCAATTCAAGTATTTTTTTACATTTCTTCCTGGATTTGCTGTATATGTTGATACTTACTGCCACATTTGTTTCCATCAATATTTGAAGTTTGGTAGGGCAAGTTTGCTCTGGAAGGTCACAGAAAATAACACGTCTGCTTTTGGCTAATGCTACACATTCCCCCCACTGTTGCTGTAGTAGATTGGTTCCCATGGGAACAGAAGATTCCATGTCTTTTTAACCATCTGGTTTTGCCCTGCAGGGAGCTCATGGCATGTACATTATTCTAATCTTGCAATTAATATAGTGTCCCTAAACAGTCTTGAATTTAGTGGGAAGAAGAAATACTTCTTGATTATTCTCTTTGTAGAAATTCATTTTCTTACCTGGCCAATGTTTCCTCAGCTGAATATTATTGTGTTGAGATGTGATGATCTTTTCTACCCTTCTTTTAGAAAATCTAATATACCCTTTAGATATTGTCCATTAAGTTTTTAAAAGGAAAATGAAAAATGAATTTATACTTGTGGTGATCCTCTGATCCTATGTATCATATTGGGAACATTTTCGGTTGTTCTGGTGGATCAAAGTGAAAACTCTTTATGTTATGATTATGTATGTTTTCATATTTTTTCACACTTCTTTAAGCCTTATTTCATTAAAGGCTACATTTCTCGTTACGGGTTTTCTGAAGTGTTGAATATAATTTTTATCACAGAAATCGGCATCAGTTATTACAAATTATTCTGCTGTTTTTGTTGCTGTTTATTTCCTGGGTGTCACTAGTTGTGTTGTTTTCATCAAAACAGAGCAATAGTATGCAGTCCCAGTAGGTATGTGGTTGTCATTAACACACCTCTACAAGACAACAACAACAACAACATTAATTTATATGGCACATTTTCAAGCAAATGGTGTAGCTCAAAGTGCTTTACAAGATGAAGAAGGAAAGGTTTCAAACAAAAATAAGATTAGGCAATAGTAAGTAAGGCCAGATGGCCAGGACAACAGAAAAATAAAAAAAACTCCAGATGGGCTGGAGGACAAAAAAACAAAATCTGCAAGGGTTCCAAGGCCAAGAAACTGCCCAGTCACCATAAATGATCTAAATCGTCCTCATTGTTTTCAGGCTTCACGTGTAGGGTCTGCATGGTGCCTTGATCAGGTGGTGGTAGCACAAATCACCACCACAGAAAAACCAGAAAAAGAACAGCAGAAAATAATAGGGATTAGTATGGATTGCTGAGCCTTGATGGAAATGATATTTCAAAGCATATATAGCTTAACAGGATTACACTAAAATGTAGCTTTGAGAAAGTCATGTTAAAATAATAGGTTTTTAGCAGTTTTCCAAAATGCTCCACTGTATTAGCCTTCAATTGGTAAACTATTCCACATTTTAGGTGCATAATGACAGAAGGCCGCCTCACCACTTCTTTTAACGGTGGAATTATAAGCAGACACTCATTTGAAGATTTAAGGTTACAATTTGCAGTGTAAGGTGAAAGACATTGCAAAATATAGGATGGATCGAGATTATTTAAGGCTTTGTAAACCATAAGCAGTATTTTAAAGTAAATTCTAAATGGCATAGGTAACCACTGTACTGACATCAAAACTGGAGAGATGTGCTCAGATTTTCTTTTCCAAGTTAAGATTCTGGCAGCTGAATTCTGCACCAGTTGGAATTGATTGCTGTCTGTTTTGATTAGTCCTGAGAGGAGTGCATTACAGTAATCTAGTCGACTAAAAACAAAAGCGTGTACTAATTTTTCAGCATCTTGTAAAGTTATAAGGGATCTAATTTTTGGTATATTTCTTAAGTGAAAAAATGCTGTCCTGATAATCTGATTAATATGTGTTTTAATAATATGGGTCAGAGTCAGTAATTACCCCTAAATGTTTTACCTCTGACTTGACTTTTAAGCCTAATGGATCAAGTTTAATACCCACACTATATCCACTTTTGTCAACAACTAAGACTTCTGTTTTCTCCTTATTTAGTTTGAGAAAATTAGTACTCATCCATTCAGAAACACAAGTAAGACAAATAAGAAACATCACATTGAATGCATTACCTTCCAAGTTTGTTGATTTTAAGGACAGAACCTATCGTAATGCATGAGTTAGTTGTGCAGTTCAGATTCCTCATTTTTGCATTTATTTCTCTTGCTGTGATTTAAGGGTTTAGATTTGAGTATTGGCTTCTGATTAAACTGATTTCAACTTTCTGCTTGTTAACGTTTTTTCTCCTGGTCATCCTTTTAAACATGATAGGTTTGCTGTACAAGGCTATCTTTGTCTTTTTAGATCTCACCAGAAAATGATTACTCTGAGGATAGCAAACTTTAACTTCATTGTTAAATCATCTAACAAATGAAGGGAGTCACTTGATCTGTCCATAAGTTATAGAAACTGCATGTAAACGATTTCAGTAGTATCAGTCAAGATGGAAAACTTTACTATAAATGATTGCACAATCAACGATCAGCATACATTTCTACTGGAAAGAGCTCTTGAATTTCTTCAAATTCTGCATTATCTAGTCCAATAATTTTTAAAAATAGATTGCAGGGATGAGCACTGTAGTCAATATTGCATGTTCAAATACCTGCATTCCCTTATGGTTAACATTGATCTGTCTAGCCTTCACTCCTGGCAGTTGAAAATAGACATTTCAGCTTTAAACTGCCACTGTCCTCCTTATTTTTACTATTCACACATAGCTCAGTTATTAATATTGTTTCCTCACTGGTGTTCTCTTTTTCTTTTCCATAAATGTTATGTTGATTGAAGACTCTCAACTGTAAAGCCTACTTTAAAAAAGACATTGTGAGTGTCAGTCAAAGTCTAGATCTATACAATGGTGAAGATTATAGCTTTAATGGTAAAAACCTTTCATTAAAACCTTTTTATTTTAAAATAATTATTTATTTTAACTATACATGAATGAATACAGTAGAGTCTTGCTTATCTGACACTAGCAGAATACCCGCGCTTCGCAGCGGAGAAGTAGTGTGTTAAAGAAGTTATGAAAAAGAAAAGGAAATATTTTACAAATAACGTAACATGATTGTTAATGTAATTGTTTTGTCATTGATATGAGTGTTGTTGTCATATCTATATCTATATATATATATATATATATATATATATATATATATATAT
>JANRMT010057541.1:8118-21695 GCA_026402145.1 Polypterus bichir lapradei
ACCATCATTTAAAAACTGCATTTTGTGTTTACTTGACTAATGGTTAAATGTGTTTGATGATCAGAAACATTTTGTGTGACAAACATTCAAAAGAATAAGAAATCAGGAAGGGGGCAAATAGTTTTTCACACCACTGTACATTAGATTAACACTAGACTGTCTGTTAGTGTAGGAGTATTCATGAGCTAATGCTTCATCCAGGTTTGTTTCCTACTTTGCATAAGTTACTGATGAGATGAGTCCTCAGTGAGTCTGCCTTGGATTAAGCTGGTCTGACAATGTTTTAATGTCACCTGTTCATCTATCTATTCAATTTCAAACTAACTAAATCCACTTCAAGACTATAGGACAGAACCCAATCCTGACACACTGTGCACTAAGCAGAAATCAACTCTCAAGCAACAAAAAAAAGATAGAGGCGGGCAGCACGGTGCTGCAGTGGTAGCGCTACTGCCTCGCAGTAAGGAGACCTGGGTTCGCTTCCCGGGTCCTCCCTGCTTGGAGTTTGAATGTTCTCCCCATATCTGCGTGGGTTTCCGCTGGGTGCTCCAGTTTCCTCCCACAGTCCAAAGACATGCAGGTTAGGTGTATTGGCGATCCTAAAATTGTCCCTAGTGTGTGCTTGGTGTGTGTGTCTGTGTGTGCCCTGCGGTGGGCTGGTGCCCTGCCCAGGATTTGTTCCTGCCTTGCGCCCTGTGCTGGCTGGGATTGGCCCCAGCAGACCCCCGTAACCCTGTGTTAGGATACAGCAGGTTGGAGAATGACTGACTGACTGAAAATGGAGGCTATAATGGGAATGTTTGGGAAATGACTTTATATTAGGCAATATCATGCATTTTACAGCTTACATATATAGTGATTGTCAAAGATGAGAGGGGCATCATCATAAAAATCAAATCAAAACTGTTCAGAACACATTTATAGATTATGAAGACAGGCCAAAAGGAAAAGAATATGAGAATACTTGTTTTAAAATTCTTTTTCTTTTTTTCTAAATATATCAGCCTAGTTTACTTATCCTTTGTTCACCAGAGCATCACGGTTACTGCTACTTATTATATTATATAATCTCCCAATTATTTTATTGATGAGAGGGCCTTCTCTTATATCATGCAACTAATATGCCATTGTTACCTCTGATTATATTCATCTTATTTTGGGACACACACAATCAATTTACACAAATGTAATGTAAGACTTGCATCTGCATCTATTTCTATTAGCCAAGAAATACTTTATCAAATTCTTTTTACAGAAATTGACATTATCTTAGAGACATATACAGCTTCAGAAACATCTGCAGGAAGCAATTAAAGCATATCGGAGAAGACAAACCATTTTATATGCCTCGCATAAAAATAAACTGTGATCTAGAAAGGCGTCAGGACTGATTACTGAGAATTCCAAGACTTATCATCTGCTTAGTGAGCCATGGTAAGGATCTTGTTCAAACTCTTATCTGTATACTTTTCTGTTTGCTTCATTCACTACTAAGTTTTGCAGTTTAGCAGTAGTATTTTCATATGTACAGTTAATTTTTAACTTGCATGTCAAACGAACATGCAACATTTCTCCATTTTTTGGTGACATTAAAATACAAATCTCCATTTTAAATGACAGAAAACAGAAAGCAGCATTCCTGTTTTCATACTTCTGTATCTTCTGGAAAACTTTCAGTGCCTTAAATCCTGAATTTACGGAAACCAAGAAAAACAAAATGGAAATGTAAAATGAGGAGAAATATTTAAATTGGCATTCTACAAGAATTGTTATCAGCATACTTTCTATACAAGATTTAAAGTTAAAAGCAAGCAAATAAATAATACTGGTCATAAATTCATGATGGATAGCCAGAATAAAGGAGTGATGTGTAGGCTCTGCATGTTTGCTTTGTTAATATAAAGAATAAGTAGAATGCATAAGTGATACAAAAGATATGTAAAATACATAAAGGGACTTATAAACATTAGGATTATTTCCTCAAAATATGATACAAATGTAGGAGATATTTTAAGGCCAAGACACTATTCTCATCTGCTTCCTTGAAAGATAATCATATACCATATTTCTGCCTTCTTTAACCTGCTGTGACGCCCAGGGCACATAAAGCCACCCTTGCCCGACACAGACAGGCAGAGAGAGGCATTTAGCACACAATACCCAGTTTATTTACATAAAATATCTTCACAGCACACAAGGCAAAGCACAGAGCCCAACAGTCCTTCTGCCACCAAACCTTCCACCTCCTCTCTTCATCAGGCTTTGTCCTCTTCTTCCCAACTCAGGCCATGGAGTGGTGGTGACTGGCTCCTTTTATAGGGCACCCGGAAGGACTCCAGGTGCCCAACAAGCTTCTTCTGGCAATACTGGGTGCGGTGGATGTGCTGCCAAACAGGGCCCTGTAGAAGTTCAGGCACACCCTGGCAGTGGCCACGGGCCCCAGCAGGGTTGAGATTCCATGCTCACAACCTGTGGCCCCGCTGGAAGCCAAGTGGGCTGCCCTCTCTCGGTCCAGGGGAGGGACGTCCTTAAAAAAACTCTCCAGTCCTGTTCTTCCACGCTCAGGGCGTCCCAGCCTGCTAAGAGTTCCGGCCCTCTGCCACATTGCACCGTATTTAATGGAAATCAGTAGGAAACTAGACCTTTAGAGACTTCAATAGATAATCTGCACAATTCCTTTTAACAAATCTAAATTAAAACAAGTGGGAATTCAAGGTGTGGTGTATAGGTGGATATAAAAATTGGTTCAAACACAGGTTTCAAAAGGTTTTTGTGAGGCAAACTTTTTTAGGATTAGATGATGTTAAAAGTTGTGTCCCCTTAGGGACAAGTGCTGGGGCCATGGCCGTTTTTAATAAATATAAACTTGTTATGTTTGCAGATGAAAGCAAACTTAGTGGAAGAGTAGATGATGTAGAATCAGCTAAATTGTTACAGAAGGACTTAGACAACATACTGGCCTGGAGAGATGAAATTTAATGTAGGCTAATGTAAATCTTACACATAGCAAATAGAAATGTTGGAGTTAAAAACACCTTGGGAGGTTTGAAACTTGTAAGTAGGCCTACACCTAATGAGAAGGACCTAGGAGTCATAGCGAACTCATCACTATCTACATCCAGACAATGTACAGAATTAATTGTAATTCATTTTAAAATTGTACATTGTACATTGCCTCAGTTTACCTAAAATTCATGCAATTCCAACTTGTAAATGATGTCATTGAGCAAATGCCTTGCTAGATTATATGTTCTGGGAATGCCCTACACTCACACTATATTGGGAAACATTCTATAATAAGCACCATGATGATAGAAGTGAGGAAGATAAGTTCCAAACAGGGCATACGTTCTGCGGCACAAAGCTTGTTGACCCTAACCTGTTTCTACTGCTATTTTTCTATTGTTATGAACTATAAGAAACACCTGCTGAAAAATCAGACAAAAGCAGAAAACTACAAGGCTAAACCTCATATATCACTGCTTAAAGACCGATATTCTTAAGAAGGTTTGAATATTAAACAACCGCTCACTGTCTTCTTGTCCAGCCATTCTCTCTCTCACTCTCTCTCACTTATTCTCACTTTAATTCTCTCTGCTCAGCACTGCTAACACTCCAATGATCCCTGACTCCCATGCTAGCTGCCACTTACAGTATACTCTCTCTGTGACGGTGTCTGCCGTCCCTCCTTCATCTTCATGAAGGTTCTTAAAGGAAAACTCACCTCTCATGTTAGTCTAAATTATAGGCCCATCTCTCATTAAATACCAGCCACCACAGTGTACACTAATTTGTCAGATAGTTTGGATAGATTGGATGGAGTTACAATTACTCTCAATCTGTTAGAACATTAGCTGGCATAACATTATAAAATGTAAAATCTGTTTTTCCTATGCAAAATTGTTTATCTTATTCAACTAGAAAAATCCTAACCAGCCCTCAGTTGGAAGATGATGTCTTATATTATCGATAACTAGAAGAAAAGGTCAGTTTTTCTTCATGATAAATGCTCCAAAGCTTTTTAAAATCTGGAAGAATGAATTCTGTTCTAAAACAAACATGTTGCGTTTCCGTTTAACCTTTCAATTATCACCATATACAGTACTTGAGGGATTGACTAATTTTGGGAAGTCTGTTTAAATAACTCACTGAATTAGCTGGGGAAGGCACCAAGTTTGACTTAATTTAATTTTAGGCATAACTGTCAGCAATTCAGTGCCTATTGTATTTTTGATAACACTATATATTTTTTATTGTGATGTGCTTAAGAATCTCAATAAAACAAACTTAAAATTCCTTAAATACAAATAGTGTTAGATCTGAAAAAAGAAAAAAAATAAGACATGAAATTGCAATCTCAGCACCACTGATCCAAAGCATTTAGCCACCTTCACAGACGTTAGTGATGTACCTAGCACCAGCATGCAATTCAGGAAAACAGCAGGACGCAGAGCATCTGTGACTTTTTGTTTCCATGCAGAACAGTTCTTTATAATAATCATGGCAACTGTGCTTTACTTTCGAGTGTAATGTTTCAAAACCCCTTTTATTTTGTAATGCTGCTACAGTACTTTATGTATGTTGTATCAGGTATACACATCTGTAAGGCAGCCATTACACGTTTGTTTGATAGTCAGTTCCTGGGGAGAAAATCAGACTTCAGTGATGAACTAATATGAACATAAAAGATTTCTGCCTTGATTGTTTAAAATGAGGTGTTTCTCTTTAAATGAACTTGTACTGGTGTAATGATTGTAACTGGCCGCAGCCTCTAATAAGTTTGTGGAGGACATAAAACTGTAAATCAACCCACTGTTCCCATACATTCCCAGGACTGTGTGTGCTCTTTGTAGTTAATTAATGTTGATGATGCGTTCGTTTATGAAAAAAATAGACATTGTTAATTATAGCATGTAATAACATCTCGATTTTACCTTCTGTTGACAACAGCTAGAAAACATCTTCGCTTGACCCTATTTCTGTTTAAAAGTGCTGAATGTTTTTCAGTTTTGATAATAATTGAAAAGAAAATTGAACAATTGAGATAATAACTATTACATTGAATCTTTTTTAATTTTTTTTCACAGCACTGGCAGAATTATTCAGAGCTCTCCAATTTCCACGTTTTTTCGTTAGAACATATCTTGGCTCTTTACATTTACAAAAATAAAAGGGTCGGTATTGCTGGGTACTGAGTTTAAAAACTCCTAGAAAAATAAAACTGAATCTAAAGAAGCTGTATACAAGTGTAAACATGTTATACAGTATTATACATTGTAAGATTTTTTCATTTAATAGGAGTATGAGTAATAATATTTCCATTAAAAAAGTGTCACAAGAGCTGGAAATCAGAATTTTTCTCAATCAAGAAAGCAGAAGAATGAGACTATATTTCAGCAAATGTTATTCCAATTCACATTTGAAATAAAAGATTTATATGTTTCTTCTAATTTATATATGGAAACATTTTGATATTTATTTTGCCATTATATCTACTGTGCCGACAAAGATTTTAAATTGAAAAGGTGCTTTTTTATATTTTAGATAATCAAACACAGAAGCACAATGATTAATTATAAATAATAAGGAGATACCATCTTCACAAAATGTAATTATCACATTCTCTTCTAGTGTTTAGGAAGAAGAAATTGGGTGATATTTCAAATTTATCAAAAACACAGGGCATAGAAAAGCCAGGACAATGTTGAATTAAACAAATTAAATCATTAGGCCTTGTCTGTAATGATAGTTTTACTGTTATGTTATAATTATACACTAATATTTTTCTGTAATATTGTTGACAGTAGTTTTGTTATTGATTCAAACATAAATGCTATTTGTACAATTATTTTGCTTAGCATTTTTTGCAATACATTTTCTGCTCAGAATTGCAATGAGTCTCTGAGCCATAAGGTTCCACAACAATCTGATGAGGAAAGCAAACCCTTGTGGAGGACTGCCGGCTTCGTGCTCCGGCCCTCGACCCCAGGCCGCCAGGAGGAGCTCTCCTGACAGCAGGATCGTGCCCCGAGTTCCAGCAGGGCCTCATGGACTATGTAGTATTTATACACAGCCCTGCTGGATACCTTGGGGGCCACAGGGAGTTGCTATAGGGGGGCTCGTGGGCTCTTGTGTGCCCTATAACCCGGGAGTACGTGACAGGAAGAAACGACGTGCTCCCGGGTTGAAGAAAAGGACTGTTTAACCTGACCCGGAAGGAATAAGGAACTGTGGTCTGATTGGGCAGGAACACCTCCGGGTCAGGGTGTATAAAAGGACTATGGGCCAGTCCAGACACGGAGCTGAGCTGGGAGGTAGAGGGGCGAAGTGTCTGGGCGAGGAGGAGAGAAAATAGTGTTGTTGTTAATTTATTATATGAGTAGTGTGGAGGGTGCTTTGTGCACATTAGTGATAATTAATAAAGAGTATTGGACTTTTATCCAGTGTCCAGCATGGTACCTGAGGGTTCAAGAGAGCACTAGCGCACCCTACTGCCACACTGGCGTAGTCGGCAGGATTGTCTGGCCATCTGTTGGCAGGGGACCTGCATTAAAAATAAATATTGTGTGGGCAGACAACCCCAAAGAGGTCACGCGTCAACGCACGGAGGTGCAAACACTACGCCACTGTGGACTCGGACCCGGACACAGACAGACGGACATCGTTGGCTCCACCACACACTGTTTATTTACACTAATGTTTACAATTTATCACGTGCACCACAAACCCCAGTGCCTCCAGCACCGATTCCCCAATGTCCAGGCCTCACAGTCCTTCGTGCCTTCCTGGCCGCCTCCAGTCCTCTCTCCAGCTCCGTCCTCTTCCACCCGACTTCCGCTACTGACTGAAGGAAGGCGGCCCCTTAAATAGGAACCCGGATGGGCTCCAGCTGCTTCCCGGCATTCCTCCGAAGACACGCCCCAGTGTGGCGGAAATGCCGGCTGCGCACCCGGAAGCACTCCGGGTGTCCCCTGTCTTCTTCCCCCCAGCACTTCCTGGTGTGGCGGAAGTGCTGGGCTCCAGGCTTCTACAGGCACCGGGGCGCCGCCTGGCGGCGGCCACAGGTCCCTACAGGGCTGGGCTTCCAAGCCCTTTACCCGAGGCCCCCAACACAAATAGGGCGGACGCCCCCTCGCGGTCTGGAGGAGGAACAAGCCCTCCTCCGGTCCTCCTGGGCGTCCCGGCCGGGCTCCAGCCCCGGCCGGATGCCACACCCTGAACTAGTTTGGTGGTCTTTTATTAAATATTATTATTGCATTAGATTTTAAATAAGCAGGTAATGTTACATTATATTATTATACATTACATTACACTGTCCCTATTGCATGTGAACCTATCAAAGAGTTATGACAGAACCATTCCTACATGCTGAAGTAAATCGTAGCTTTACTTTTTAGATTACTTGTCAATACAACCAATATTACTATATAATAAAATGACATTTTAAATTTCACATTGATATAACACATTCACAAGTAGGAAGTAGTACATTTCATAATTTTGTATGAATTTTGAAATTCAACATTCTGTATGTCGTTTATAAGGTTTTGGATGTTGGGGATTATGAATTTGAGGTCAGATTTTGTGTTTACAGCTATTCCGAGGATGTTATGATTTCTTTTCGTTTTTTTTTTTTATTTGGGTGCCACCATTATATGTTGTTTTGTTTCTATCATCTTCATGATAACTCTTCTAGAATTGAGCAGATTGTTAGAAGTCACAGTCATCATCTTAGCAATTGGACTTAAGTCCACCAAAGCGTTTCCAGAGTTTGTGGATAAAAACCCTTCTAAAAGACTTCTTGTTTGATTTACAGGCTCTTGAATCCTATTTCTTGTGTGTGACATTCTTCTCTACAGTTTGGCTTTGAAGAATAATTGTTTTGATTCTCAGTTCTGACCTCTCTCTGCTTTGACTATGCATGGATTCAGAAAGTATTCAGACCCCTTTACTTTCTGCACATTTTATTATGTTGAAGATTGAATTTTAAATGGATAAATGTGCCGTTTTTGGCCATCAATCTAAACTCAATAACCCATAATGACAAAATTAAAACATGCTTTCAGAAAGTTTTACGGATGTATTCAGACCTCTAATTCAGTACATTGTAGAAGTCCCTTTGGCAGCAACTACAGCTTCAGGTCTTCTTTGCTAAGTCTCCACAAGCTTTGCATACCTGGATTTCGGCAGTTTATCCCGTTCTTCCTGTCAGAAATTCTCAAGCTCTGTTAGACTGGATGGGAAGTGTCTGTAAACTGCCATCTTCAAGTCTTTCCAAAGATGTCTTATTGAGTTTTACTGGGTCACTCAAGGACAGACAGAGACTTGTCCCAAAGCCCAGTGTTGCCTTGGATGTATGTTTTGGGTTATTGAAAGGTGAACCGTTACTCTAGTCTGAGGTTTCGTTCAAAATGGAGGACTTTTCTTCAAGGACCTCTCTGTATTTGGCTGCATTCATCCTTTCCTCAGTTTTGATCAGCCCCTTTTGCTGGGAAACACCCAACTTGCTTAACTGTAGGGACAGTATTTGGCAGGTGACAAGCAGTGCCTGGATATCAACAAACATATTGCTTGGGGTTCAATTTTTGTCTCATCAGACCAGAGAATCATTTTCCCTATGTGCTCCAAGTCCTTTAACACTAGAATCCCTGAAGCCCATAAAAAACCTCATAATCCCGGACCACTTTAAATTCCCTCGCACCTCTTCATCAGCGTCTTTTGTTTTGCAAATGTGTCGATCAGCACCGGCAGCAGGCAGCATGCTATCCCATCTTCCACCAACGCAGGTTTAGTTGTACACCAGTGCTTACCTCTACACCAGCCAAGCACATGTATATGTGCGTGTGTGTGTGTTTACCCTATCCCAGGTTCTTTTACTTTGGTTAATTTCTTGAAAAGGAGCACACTTGTTTTGTTATACTGTATCTGTGTCTTTTGTGAAAGTGTTTATTTGATTTTTGGATTTCAGTCTTCGCACATTATACACTTCACTTCAGCATTTGGCCAATTATTAGTAGAACATGAAAAAGGTTTCTGTTCTAGTTATGTGTTCAACATTTCTTGCCTCACATTTCCTGTCATCCTACACTTACACAGATCGCTGTATACACAGAACACACATGAAATGTATGTGTTCCAAATAACGATATATTATTTACCCTATACAATTCCAAACACCTCACACCCAGGTGAACAGACTTGAGCTGGAAGAACTTGGTGTTAAATGCCATTTGACAAACTCCAAGTGGAAGTCAGACACTCTACCAGTAACCTAAAGGAAGTGCTGCTGAGAACGTTATCCTTCTAACAGGATCTCCCAGCTCAGCAAGGATCTTCTGAAGCTCTGTTAGAGTGACCATTGGGTTCTTGGTCACCTCCTTGACCAAGACCCTTCTTGCCCAGTTATTCCAACTCTAGCAAGAGTTCTGGTGGTTCCCAACATCTCCTATTTCAAAATTACTGAGGCCACTGTGCTCCTGGGAATACTCAAAACTTTAGAAATGTTTTTTTTTCCGCTTGCTCTAATGTATGCCTCACCACAGTTTTATTCCTAAGGACTACAGAGAGTTCTTTGGACTTGGACTTTTGCCTGGCCATGCAGTGTAAATTATGGGACCTTACGTGCACAGGTGTCTGCCTTTCTAAGTGATGTCCAATCAATTCACTTTGCCACAGATGGACTCCAATCAAGTTCTAGACACATCTCAAGGATAACCAAACAGGATGCACCTGACCAGAATGTATAGCCTCATTTATCTAGGTGCAGAATATTCAAATCTCTAAATCCCTACTGCTGAAGGCTAACAAAACTGAACCACATGTAGTGTAATTCCCAGCTTATTTCATGAAAACTAGACTTCTTCTCACTGGCTATCACTGCTTGTAAATGTATTCTGTTTCTCTCTAATTAGTTTGAGCTTTAACTGTCCCATGTTTGTCTCTTCCTTGGCATTATTTCCCTTATTTATAATACATTTGAATATAAATACATTTCAGTTTGTCACAATATATTTGAGATGCTAAATTGTATATTCAGAACAACAACATTGCCTTATATAACACATCTTCATGCATGAGTGTATCTCAAAGTGCTTTACAAGTAGCAAAAGGAAAATTAGTAAAAGAGGTAAAATGGAAAAATTCCTGGTTTGTAAGTCTCTGAATGATTTTAATGATAATAGTCAGTGTCCATTTTGATAAGTTATGTTATGGTCTGATGGACGAACAGCGAAACTAAAAATCACTTGAAAGGTCAACAAAAGTAATTGCGATTGTGTATATCCTCTACATGCCCAGATGCAGCTGGACTGAAATGCAGCACCCCCATAAAATACAAGATAAAGAATGTACCGTACATTCATGTGGATATATGTTAAAAGGTAAATCACTCTGTTGGTGTAATGTTCATTTTTAAAGGCATAAATTAATCCCAATTCAAGTATTTTTTTACATTTCTTCCTGGATTTGCTGTATATGTTGATACTTACTGCCACATTTGTTTCCATCAATATTTGAAGTTTGGTAGGGCAAGTTTGCTCTGGAAGGTCACAGAAAATAACACGTCTGCTTTTGGCTAATGCTACACATTCCCCCCACTGTTGCTGTAGTAGATTGGTTCCCATGGGAACAGAAGATTCCATGTCTTTTTAACCATCCGGTTTTGCCCTGCAGGGAGCTCATGGCATGTACATTATTCTAATCTTGCAATTAATATAGTGTCCCTAAACAGTCTTGAATTTAGTGGGAAGAAGAAATACTTCTTGATTATTCTCTTTGTAGAAATTCATTTTCTTACCTGGCCAATGTTTCCTCAGCTGAATATTATTGTGTTGAGATGTGATGATCTTTTCTACCCTTCTTTTAGAAAATCTAATATACCCTTTAGATATTGTCCATTAAGTTTTTAAAAGGAAAATGAAAAATGAATTTATACTTGTGGTGATCCTCTGATCCTATGTATCATATTGGGAACATTTTCGGTTGTTCTGGTGGATCAAAGTGAAAACTCTTTATGTTATGATTATGTATGTTTTCATATTTTTTCACACTTCTTTAAGCCTTATTTCATTAAAGGCTACATTTCTCGTTACGGGTTTTCTGAAGTGTTGAATATAATTTTTATCACAGAAATCGGCATCAGTTATTACAAATTATTCTGCTGTTTTTGTTGCTGTTTATTTCCTGGGTGTCACTAGTTGTGTTGTTTTCATCAAAACAGAGCAATAGTATGCAGTCCCAGTAGGTATGTGGTTGTCATTAACACACCTCTACAAGACAACAACAACAACAACATTAATTTATATGGCACATTTTCAAGCAAATGGTGTAGCTCAAAGTGCTTTACAAGATGAAGAAGGAAAGGTTTCAAACAAAAATAAGATTAGGCAATAGTAAGTAAGGCCAGATGGCCAGGACAACAGAAAAATAAAAAAAACTCCAGATGGGCTGGAGGACAAAAAAACAAAATCTGCAAGGGTTCCAAGGCCAAGAAACTGCCCAGTCACCATAAATGATCTAAATCGTCCTCATTGTTTTCAGGCTTCACGTGTAGGGTCTGCATGGTGCCTTGATCAGGTGGTGGTAGCACAAATCACCACCACAGAAAAACCAGAAAAAGAACAGCAGAAAATAATAGGGATTAGTATGGATTGCTGAGCCTTGATGGAAATGATATTTCAAAGCATATATAGCTTAACAGGATTACACTAAAATGTAGCTTTGAGAAAGTCATGTTAAAATAATAGGTTTTTAGCAGTTTTCCAAAATGCTCCACTGTATTAGCCTTCAATTGGTAAACTATTCCACATTTTAGGTGCATAATGACAGAAGGCCGCCTCACCACTTCTTTTAACGGTGGAATTATAAGCAGACACTCATTTGAAGATTTAAGGTTACAATTTGCAGTGTAAGGTGAAAGACATTGCAAAATATAGGATGGATCGAGATTATTTAAGGCTTTGTAAACCATAAGCAGTATTTTAAAGTAAATTCTAAATGGCATAGGTAACCACTGTACTGACATCAAAACTGGAGAGATGTGCTCAGATTTTCTTTTCCAAGTTAAGATTCTGGCAGCTGAATTCTGCACCAGTTGGAATTGATTGCTGTCTGTTTTGATTAGTCCTGAGAGGAGTGCATTACAGTAATCTAGTCGACTAAAAACAAAAGCGTGTACTAATTTTTCAGCATCTTGTAAAGTTATAAGGGATCTAATTTTTGGTATATTTCTTAAGTGAAAAAATGCTGTCCTGATAATCTGATTAATATGTGTTTTAATAATATGGGTCAGAGTCAGTAATTACCCCTAAATGTTTTACCTCTGACTTGACTTTTAAGCCTAATGGATCAAGTTTAATACCCACACTATATCCACTTTTGTCAACAACTAAGACTTCTGTTTTCTCCTTATTTAGTTTGAGAAAATTAGTACTCATCCATTCAGAAACACAAGTAAGACAAATAAGAAACATCACATTGAATGCATTACCTTCCAAGTTTGTTGATTTTAAGGACAGAACCTATCGTAATGCATGAGTTAGTTGTGCAGTTCAGATTCCTCATTTTTGCATTTATTTCTCTTGCTGTGATTTAAGGGTTTAGATTTGAGTATTGGCTTCTGATTAAACTGATTTCAACTTTCTGCTTGTTAACGTTTTTTCTCCTGGTCATCCTTTTAAACATGATAGGTTTGCTGTACAAGGCTATCTTTGTCTTTTTAGATCTCACCAGAAAATGATTACTCTGAGGATAGCAAACTTTAACTTCATTGTTAAATCATCTAACAAATGAAGGGAGTCACTTGATCTGTCCATAAGTTATAGAAACTGCATGTAAACGATTTCAGTAGTATCAGTCAAGATGGAAAACTTTACTATAAATGATTGCACAATCAACGATCAGCATACATTTCTACTGGAAAGAGCTCTTGAATTTCTTAAAATTCTGCATTATCTAGTCCAATAATTTTTAAAAATAGATTGCAGGGATGAGCACTGTAGTCAATATTGCATGTTCAAATACCTGCATTCCCTTATGGTTAACATTGATCTGTCTAGCCTTCACTCCTGGCAGTTGAAAATAGACATTTCAGCTTTAAACTGCCACTGTCCTCCTTATTTTTACTATTCACACATAGCTCAGTTATTAATATTGTTTCCTCACTGGTGTTCTCTTTTTCTTTTCCATAAATGTTATGTTGATTGAAGACTCTCAACTGTAAAGCCTACTTTAAAAAAGACATTGTGAGTGTCAGTCAAAGTCTAGATCTATACAATGGTGAAGATTATAGCTTTAATGGTAAAAACCTTTCATTAAAACCTTTTTATTTTAAAATAATTATTTATTTTAACTATACATGAATGAATACAGTAGAGTCTTGCTTATCTGACACTAGCAGAATACCCGCGCTTCGCAGCGGAGAAGTAGTGTGTTAAAGAAGTTATGAAAAAGAAAAGGAAATATTTTACAAATAACGTAACATGATTGTTAATGTAATTGTTTTGTCATTGATATGAGTGTTGTTGTCATATCTATATCTATATATATATATATATATATATATATATATATATATATAT
>JANRMT010057543.1:0-15536 GCA_026402145.1 Polypterus bichir lapradei
ATAGATAGATAGATAGATAGATAGATAGATAGATAGATAGATAGATAATGTCACCAAGGAAGACAAAGCATGGGCATACAGTAAAAGCAATAGAAACACCATGGCAAGTGTGTGACAGACAGCAAAGCAGACAGAGACAAAAACTTACTGTGTGTGTGTCTTTAGTATAACTTATTTAGGAAATTCTGAGCCCACATCACCCATAGGGAACAAAATTGGCACTTGTGATTTCAGCTGACTTTACTTGGTGCCTACTGTTCAGGAAATACTAGACCCAACACTGTTCCTGCCACTGGTTAGTTGCATTCTGTTGCGAATTGCTCTCAGTAGTAACTGCAGATTAGGAGTCCTTTACAATCTTGTCTGTAATAAAAGTTGTGGGAGTGATTTTGTGCACTTTTTAATATCCATAATGTCATTTTTGAACAATTATATTCTCTGCTGTGTCCATATCAACAATCTAAATTAACGACTAGCACATACCTACAAGTTCCTGTGTAACATAGTACTGAGTACAAGAGTACTCCTTAATGGTAATTTTAGGGGCAAAGTAAGAGCCCACCACCATCAGCTGGAAGGCACAGACCAGTTCTTGCCAGGACAAAACTCACTTTCAAATCTACATCCATTCATGGAAAACTAGAGTGTCCATTCATCAAAAGCTAACAAAATATTACAACAGTGTTAATGTAAATGGTTAATAATTATAATAATAATAATAATAATAATAATAATAATAATATAAATTCAAACTACTTAATGGATTTCTACATTGCATTGCATATATCATGCAAAACATTCCAGTATAATATATAGATATAATAAAAATAATCCTAAAATCAAAGGTTTTTTGTTGTTTTTTAACCCACTTGTGTGCACAGTTCTCTCTGCATTAGGGTATATCATCACCACACTACCAACAAAGTATGTTTTTAATACTTTTGTAATACTCTCTGCCTAGAGTGCTAGGAGTTCAGTGAATCTTTTGTTTTTGACAAAGTATAAAACCAGATGGCGAACTAGCTTTATTACACGGAGTTCTCACTTCCATGACACCATCCTTTGAGACTCTATGATTGCATTGTGATGTCATTTATTTTTAGGTGCATTTCAGTTTGTTTCTCTTTTTGTTTGCATGCTTCCTAAGTTGTTTGTACAGTTCTTCCCTTGTTTGTATGCTGATGTTTTGGATTTGTTATTTCTGATTTGTTTTTGCATTTTTCAAATTTTGTTTTGTGTTTCATTATTTAAATTTTGGTTTCTAATAATTTTGTTTATGATTTTCTATTTATTTTTGCAATTATTAATTTTTTTATAATTATATTTGTGATTTTTGAATTAATGATCAAATTTGTTTATGTGCACTGTAGGCCTACTCTAGGTTACATTTTCTGATTTGTTCTTACATATTCCCATTTGGTTTTGTTTTCTGATTTGTTTTTGTGCTTTTAATTTGTTTTTGCAAACTGCACTTCAGGGCCATCATACTTTGTAATATGTTTACATTTTTTGAAAGGAGGACATGGTGGCAAGGACTGGAACAATTTTTCTGACTGAGGAGTGGTAAATGGTTTTTTATCGATCTGTTTAGTTAAATAGGACCATTGTTTACCTAAGATTCATGATAATAATTCTGGAACTTTGCAGACTTCAAATGTGGATGAAGTACTTGTAAATGGAGACTTACCGCACAGACTTGCAAAATAATTCACATGAGTAGGATGTGTAGAAGGGTATTACTAGTTAACTTAAATTATATCAAAAATTTTCATAAGAACACCACATAGCAAGTGTGACTATATTTAAAAAAAGAGTTTAAGCTGACAGATAATTTTAAATTGTGATTTAGATATCATCTGCAAGTAAAGAAATAGCATGGAGAGAAAATCTTGTGAAAGCAGACTGCTAAAATAAAATACATGTAAATTTTAACTAAAATTAATTTATTTTAATAGAATTAAACACCTCAGATTAGTAGCAAAACTCTGGGAGCCAAGAAGATAATCAGAGAAAAGAGGAGTATAATTATGCATTTTATGGTGGTTCTATCATAGGAAAATAATAGGTGGTGAAGTGGGAATATGTTTCTAAAGTTAATATTAAATAAGGAATGACAAACTAGAGACACATAACATGGCTTTCAAAAGACAAATAAATCTCCCAGCAACATACCTGGCAGTGTTAGAAACACCTAGGTAATGGTATCTTGAGCTAGTGTTTGATATGAATGACTTCTAATTTCATACACACATATTATAGTTAGATGGAGTCTAATGTAATGCCTTGCCTAGGGTAACAAGAACATAACAAACATTTAAATATTATAGACTATTCTGTATTGTCTTGACTCAGATTCTACTTGAAATGTGGTTGGTTGCCACAAAAAATAGGATGAAAAGAAATGGCAGGTAAGGGGCATGGAAAAAAATAAATTATAGGGTTATCAATAGTTGGATTGCGTGTAAGCCTTACTTAGACTGGCCAATTCTTAGCAATGTCCTGCATTTCTAAACTCATGATATACCCTGGCAATAAATTCACAAGGTTAAAGCCCTGTGATGATGCATTGTTCAGAATACACTCTTTTTTGCTTAATTAAATTACTCCTGTTATAGATTCTGGTTTCCAGAAAGAAAACCATTTAATTGATTAGTCCAGTTTATTATTTAGCTATGTGCCCCACTACGGATTTGCATCCCAGCCACAGTTCTACAAAGGAAGTCAATGTTGCCAGAAAAGGCTCTGGCTCCTTATGACCATTCAAGTGGGTTCATAAAGTGGTTAATGGGGTTTAATATGATCACAGCTGATAGAGAGATACATGCTAGCAGAAGTCTTACGTGACCAGGATTATATTAAAATGGTATAAAATGAAATGATAATTTACACAGAAAAGCTGAATGAAAAAAAATCACAAGATTAATTTTTACTAAAAAGATCCATGGGAAAGAAATTTAATGGTCCAAATGAGTTGAGTTTAAGATGGCAGAAAATGATACAGTCAAGTCGTTCATTTCCATTTGTCAGCAGATATAGAAAATGTGTAAAATGTGAAGGAGGTGCACTTAAATATCAATACTAAAGTAAGGTAAATTGGGGAAAGTTTCCTACTACTGTACAATTTCTCTGAGTACTCACCAAAGTAATATCAAGTATCACGTGACATAATTAAAACTATAATCTTACATGGAACAAACAACATAGTTTGTGCCAGATAGATTCCAGACAGAAATGGGAATTTAAAATCAAATTGACAATACTTTGAATAGAATGAAAAAAGAGTGTCATACAGTTTCATATATTGCACAATTATTTGATTATTATTATTGATACTAAACAATGGAACACACTAGCCTCTTTTGGATATAGAAACCAATAGTTCTCCCACTCATTTAGTGGGATTTAATGTTCAGGTTGACCGTCTCTTTTCAAGCACTGATTGCATAAAAAATAATAGTTCCAGGTAAGAGAATAGGACTTACTAATATTTGTATAAAAGATCTGCAACAAAAGGCTAAATTCAAACAAATTGCTGGAAGAAGATAACATTTTTCCAAGAATATTTTAGTAAGTTAGAGACAAAATATACAAAACCCATGATGAGTATTCTACTGGTATCACTGCATACTGGAAATTCCTAAGCATTAGAAGTTAACACATGTTATTCTATTAAAAACTAGCTGTGCTACCCATCTAAGACTGGTTAAAATATAAGTACTTAATGCAGACCTCATTGTTAATCTATGCTGTACACCATCTATTGGAATGTGTTTTGTAATGCATGTAGCGTTAAAATGCATTGCATTTGTTATTCCAACAGATGGTGCATCACATTTGTAGTAATAAAATTAATTACTAAAATGTTTGTGATTCCAACCCTCTGTTGGAATGGTAAGTGCAATGCATATGTCCATGCTAAAAAAGCAAAGTTAATCTTTGCAATGTGCTGTCTGTTTCAATGACACTTGCAATGCATTTTATTACTAAAAATGTTTGTGATACACCATCTTTTGTAATGACAGAGACACTGCAACCGGACGGACAAACACATATCCTTTTATTAAAGTGGATGGTGATTGGGTTGGTCCAAGTAGCTAAATGCCAGTATCCTTAACACGCATCACAACTATATTAATTATTATTATTATAATTTTGTGTGTGCTTTTGTTGCCATTTTTTAAAGCAGTCTTATGCTTCTTCAACAACATTGTGTGGTGTGAAGTATGTAGAACTGGTGAATCTTCTGTTTCATGGAGGTACTTTTTAAATGACAGTGTTTAGTCAAGTATAACACCAAGGAAGAGGTGATATGAGTAATATTTCAGGAGTGTATTATTCATGGAAACATTAAACTCATAGGACACTTTAGGATTCTCCAGAAGAATGACAGATAAAACAGTTTTATGTCATTTGAGTTGAGTCACCAGCATTGTCAGCCATCAAGCATTCCATGTTTTTTCACAGTATTCTTTCCTTTTCCTTTTACCTGGATGACACAGCAGATATCATTTGCATAAATAAATCTGTGACTGTTGGTATCTGGCAGATCATTGATATAAATATTAAACAAGATTGGAGACAACACTGATCGTAGTGGAAATCCACTGTTTGGTTATTTCCATAAACCTGCATCATTATTTAACATATGTATTCTATGTTTCTGATTTTGTATAAGTAGCTCTGCCAGGCAAATAAATCAGTATGGCAAACAATTTGACAACTTCAGTAACAGTCATGTATACCAAACTGTATTATAGGCAGGTGACAGGTCCAGAAATACAGCTCTTGTTAGTTTGTTGCTGGAAGCCATCCTCGATTTAACTAGTCATGGCTCCTACTTGATCAAAGGGGCTTCAACCTTGTCTAATGCCTGCCTGATTGATATTTAAAATAGAGACAATAATGGAGGAAATACATCATAGTACCGCATGTTTGAGTAATTTATAACATATGCTCAGGAGTGAAATAGGTCTGTAATTTGTTGTAGCCTGTAGGTTTTTTAATTGCCTTTTCCAGTGTTATCACTTTAGACTGCCTTTTACATTTTGACATTCTTTGAGAACTTGAATAAAAAAGTATGAAATTCTTGTACATACACTAGGGCCTAAGTGAGTCAAGAACTCAGGATGAATACTATCATAACCGGGATCTTTATCTTCTACCACATGATTTATTGCTTATATTATTTCAGACACTGTAAATGCTGCAGACACCCTTTATCATTTATGTGTCTACAGTATTATAGACATTCATCATAAAAAAAATTGTTCAAACTTATTTTCCTTCTTAAAAGACTGGAAACTGCATTTGCAGTCACTGGTGCAGGATTTGATTTTGGTAGCCATGGTGAAAGATGCCCAACTTCTATTACTATAGTGCACAAAGTTCAATTTAACAGTTGGTTCTTCCCATCCTATCCATCTTGTGCTGTCAAGTGGCTTTATCAAATGGTCAGCAATTTCTAGATCTCTGTATTTTTCAAACTGCTCTAGTAATATCACTGATTCCTTATTCACACATGGAATACAAACAGGCAGATTGTCACTTGGAATGGATGCATATTCTGCTTGTGAGTGTGCACTTTGGAACCCTTTTGTTTGCTTCTTCCAAGGATATATTGTTTTGTGGTATGATTAAAATACTCCTATCCACATCACAAATTAACTCAAATTTGCTTTGCGAAAAGTCTGTCAGCGCTATGGTGTACATTTTATAGCTGGTAACTTTAGACAAATGTGTATAACAGAAGGCCGATGCTGACTATGTGGAGAATTATTTAACATGCTGCAATGTGCTAATTGCAGATGACCTAATTGTAGATGACCATTCACACATGATAGCTGCCACTAGTCTGGTGGGAACTTTTTGCCACCTTGCAGATTTATATTTGCCATGTTGTCTGGAATTCTGTATAAGAACGAGGACATCACATGATGTCCAGTTTTGTAGACAAACACCTGCAGCATCACTGAAGTTATATCCCCAGTCACAATAGTGACTGTTAAAGATGTAAACAGCAGGGTATTTAAGTGATGGAAGTGGTATGCTTTCATTCCAGTTTTCACTAAACATTTGTTATAGAAACATTTCTAATCTTGATAACATCACAATGAACTGTTACAATCTCACACATCTATAATGTTTGATCTCATAATTTTTGTTTTGCCCTGTTTGACATGAAGATTATAACTAAGTCAAAACCTCCAGTCCTAAAGTGATTAGTCTTGTCAACATCTGCATGGGTCTCCTGTAGACAAATGGCATCCACTGCCTGTGATTCTACAACTGAACATTTAGCTTTTGATAATCCCCTACCATTCACTTGGAGAATAAGCAGAGCTTGAAAATCATCGTCCAAATTGTGGGCTGTTGTTGTTGCTGATATGCTTCAATCTGCTAGCAACATCGTTTGTCTTCCTGAGCAATGAGGTACTTATACTGAAGGCAACAAGGTCACAGATGCCATTTTCCCTACTAGTATATTAATGGAATTAGTTATTAAGAAAGAAAGCAAGCAAGCAAGGTGTATAGTGTCTGATGGGGAAAATGTTTTAGAAATATGTAGCAATTCTATTAGAAAGAAGCAAACGTATATGATCAGAGAAGTGCATATGCCATTGTTTTATTTGATATTCAGAAGGCTCTTGATAAGAAACCACAAAAGAGGTTAGGTATCAGATTACCTTAAACTCTGGAAATAAATTGTTATCGTACAAAGGACTTGTTCAGAATTAAGCAAAGTTAGAAGTGGTTTCCCTTAGGGACTGGTGCTCTAGCTGCTGGGATTTTTAATATACTGTATATAAGTAAATGATCTTTGTAAGAATATAAATGTATGATAATGTAGATTCAGTCTTATCTCTACAAAAGCATATACAAAATATATAGGCTCTGGCGAACTTCTGCAGATTACATTTATTTATGTTAAATTTAAAGTTTTTCATCTAGAATGTAAAACTATAAGATTTGAGTATATAAAGGGTGGATTGAAACTTAAAAGTATGAAAGAAGGAACTGGGAGTCCTGAATGAATGAATAACGATAAAAAAGCAAGCACATTACAATTAAAACTAAAATGTATTATCCTATTATTGATTTAGTAGAGATAAATTAAATTATCCTGATTAATGTTTATTAACTCCAGAACAGAAATTATTTGTTCTGTACTAATATTCCAATGAATGAATTATTCTGACCCTAGAATGCAGTTAACTTAACTGGGGGACACTGGAACAAACAAACTACAATTAGCATATTGGATTTGTGGACAAAAATCAGGGAACAAATAAAGTCTATCTATCTATCTATCTATCTATCTATCTATCTATCTATCTATCTATCTATCTATCTATCATAATGGACCCTTCACTACTTCCATCCAGACAGTGTACAGAAGTGACTAAGACCTCTAATTGGATATTCATTTTTACAGCTCAATATATGAATTATAACTCAAGTGAGGTTATGTTTAAGTTACATAATGAACTAGTGAAGTCTCACCTGGAGTACCATTTGGAGTTTCAGTTTCCATATTATAGAAAGTACATAACCATACTAAAGAAGGTACAGAGAAGAAAGCCTAAAGAAGTTCAGTTTAAGCAAACAGAGATTATGATGTAAAATGACTGAATTGTGAAACAACTGGCAATTCCCCAAAAAGTGCTGTGATCTGTAGATGGGAACAGGAAGTCTGGTCTGACCTGCTCGGCCTGTTGCCACTGTGACTCTCACTAGGTTAAGCAGTTTGGGATGATGAGATGAGAGGACTGAACTGTTTAAAATTATGTTGAGAATAATTACAGTGGCTCTGAGCTGTTACTTTAAAAGGAAATCTTCAACAAGAGCATTGGGACAGAGATACAGAGTTGTTAAGGGCAGATTTCGCACAGATGTTAGAAAGTGTGAAAGACAAATGGAATAAATTACCTGGTAGTGTGGTGAATAATAGGACTCTGGAGACATTTAAACTTGACTTTTTTATTTTTTGTAGAAATTAAATAAACAGGATTGTCACACTTTGTTGGGCTGATTGACCTGTATTCCTCAACATTTTCTAATGTTCTAATTACTGTCAAATTTGCAGTTTCTTTGAGTAAAGGAAATTTGTTTTTGGTCAATTGCTGTGTTTTCACGACAATTTATAATGGTTGCACTACTCGAGACATTCTAGATTAGTTTATGAGCTTCCAGTTACAGGGATAACTTCGAGCTGGATGTGTGATGAGTTCATTTTCAATTTTGCTTTTACCTAGACCTTCAGGTTGTTTTGAGAAACTATAAAATCTTGGCATGTTCTGCTAGCAGAGATGAAAGCCTGTTGCCAAGTGAGCCAGGTTTTTTATATTGGGATGGGGAGCTGCTGTTTTTTTTTCTTCTAAACTGACACTTTCAGAGAGTCTCTTCTCTTTCTCAGAAAGACATCTTTTTCTTTATTTTTGAGATAAAGTAATCTGCAACAAAGAAATCAAGCCACCTCAGAATGCTTACCAGCATCCTGTTGTTACCAATGGAACTGAATGAAGATTTGACCAACTCAGGTAGTATGATTCAACGTATCACTGTGTAGTTGGTGTTATTGGTTTTGATGCAAATAGATATAGTTTTTGAGTGAAATCTTAAAGCCAGTCTCTCTCTGTGTAACTCCTACTAGCAGCTGGGAGGTTAGATTGTTCATTGTTTGGTACTGTGGCTCCTTAAGGGCACAAGGGAAAATCTTTGTTAAGCCATCTACTGGTGATAAAGTGGGTAGAAATAAAAGTTTAAAAGTAAATACAGCCCTAGTCAGCGAGCAGCTTGCCATAGAGGTCTCGAAGTTTAAACCCACACAGAGTGCAGCAAAAACATTGAGACAGGTAAGAGGTTAAAGGTAACATCCAGAAAATAACCCAAGAGGTTAGTTGGTACCTTTCATGTTATGTGCAGGCCATAGGTAATCAGATAAAATACTAAATTAAAGCAGGTTACACCCTGGAGCACATAGATTTTATATTTTTTCTCAACTCAGATGTAGGGTTGTGCATTTATTTCTGAGAGGCTTTCTAAGCAAGCAGGTATGTGCAGTGCTGTATAAAAACTCCCAGACTAGGAAACAGACAATTATATTCATAGTCACCCATTACAAAGACAGAATTAGCTTCACCAACACAAAATGAAACACAAGTCAAAACCATTCTGGTTTTTCTTTTTATTTGTTTACCATTTGAGTGCTATGTCTCTCATGGAGGTTTTAACCCAAGTCATTCAAAGTTCAGACAGGTTGCTGTTTGCACAGGCTTCTTTAATATTTTATTAATCTTATTAGAATCAAACAAAAATCCATACAAGCAAGTCAAGTTTAACAAAACTAGACTCGAAACTAATTGAAACCCATCCATGAGAAATAGAGCCAGGCCAGCAGAGCAAAATTTTAAAAATAGTAAAAATATGTAAATAAATAAATGAATAAAAATAAATAGAATAAAAAAGATGGGAGAAAATCCACTTCATCAATTTAAATGTTTATTCTAAAATGTTATTGATTAGATCCTGCCAAGTTTTGAAAAGGTTTTGTATAGATCATCTAAGATAGAATTAGATTTTTTCCAATTTTAGATAATATATAACATCAGTTACCCACTGACTTAAAAGAGGTGAGTTAGGATTCTTCCAGTTGAGCAAGGTAAGTCTACGTGCTAATAGTGAAGTAAAGGCAATTACAGTTTGTTTGTCCTTCTCCACTTAAAGCCCATCTGGAAGTACACCAAAGACAGCTGTTAATGGATTAGGATGGATTGTGATATCAAGGCTGTGAGAAAGGCATTTAAAGATTTTGAATGATGTTAATGATGAATGATGTTAATTTGGTGCACATCCAAAACATATGGCCCAATGAGGCTGGAACTTGATTGCAGTGTTCGCAGGTTAGATCTTGCCCTGGAAACATTTTGGACAAACTTAAATGAGACAGATGTGCTTGATAAGAGATTTTAAGTTGAATAATTGTATGCTTTGTGCATATGGAGCTCGAGTGAATTCTGTGCATTGCTGCCTTCCACTCCTTTTCTGAGATGTTGAGTGAGAGATCCTTTTCCCAATGTACTCTAGGATCTTTAAAAGTAAGGGACTTTAAATGTTTTTATATATTACAGAAATGCTGTCTGAGTCCTCAAGACTGATTGATATTTTTCTGGAATAGTGTTAGGTGGGAGGTGAGGGAAATTAGGCAAGTTTTGTTTAACAAAGTTTCTAATTTGAAGGTAGTGAAAGAAATGTGTTGCTGGAAAGTAAAATTTGGAGTGTAATTGTTCATGGGATGCAAAGATGTTGTCTATGTACAGATCTCTAAGTGATTTAATCCCAAATGTTTTCCAGACATTAAAAACTGTGTACATTTCAGAGGGTGGAAAAACGCGGTTCTCGTGCAGAGGTGCCACAGATAAAAGCTTCTCTATCTTAAAATACTTCCTCCTTCTTCTTCTTCTTTTGGCTGCTCCTGTTAGGAGCTGCCACAGTGGACCATCTTCTTCCATATCTTTCTGTCCTCTGCGTCTTCTTCTGTTACACCCATCACCTGCATGTCCTCTCTCACCACATCCACTAACCTTCTCTTAGGCCTTCCTCTTTTTCTCTTCCCTGGTAGCTCTATCCTTAGCATCCTTCTCCCAATATACTCAGCATCTCTCCTCTGCACATGTGCAAACCAATGCAATCTCGCCTCTCTGACTTTGTATCCCAACTGTCCAACGTGAGCTGACCCTCTAATGTACTCATTTCTAATCCTATCCATCCTTGTCACACCCAATGCAAATCTTAGCACCTTTAACTCTGCGACCTCCAGCTCTGTCTTCTGCTTTCTGGTCAGTGCCACCGTCTCCAACCCATATAACATAGCTGGTCTCACTACTGTCCTATAGACCTTCCCTTTCACTCTTGCTGATACTCGTCTGTCACAAATTACTCTTGACACTCTTCTCCACCCATTCCACCCTTCCTGCACTCTCTTTTTCACCTCTTTTCCACAATCCCTATTACTCTGTACTGTTGATCACAAGTATGTAAACTCATCCAGCTTTGCCAACTCTACTCCATGCATAGTCACCATTCTACTGACCTCCCTCTCATTTACACACATGTGTTCTGTCTTGTTCCTAGTGACCTTCAATCCTCTCCTCTCTTTATCGTATCTCCACCTCTCTAGGGTCTCCTCAACCTGCTCCCTACTCTCGCTACAGATCACAATGTCATCAGCAAACTTTATAGTCCAAGGGAACTCTTGTCTAATCTCGTCTGTCAACTTGCCCATCACCATTGCAAATAAGAAAGGGTTCAGAGCCGATCCCTGATATAATCCCACCTCCACTTCCTACATTGGTTTCATATTCTGAGTGAGTGAAGCACAATTGGGTTATTAGTATATTGCCGATGACTTTTACTTATTGGGGTACAAAGCAAGTGTTTAAAATACAATAATGCCATTGTCTGCATAGGTCCAGGGTCAAAGACTTGGAGCAACCAAAAAAGCATCAAGAATAGAAAAAAATCAAAACAAGAACTGAAAATTTATCAAATATGCCAAGCAAGTCAGAAATATCAAAAATCAATATTAACGCATTCCTACAAATGAAGGCATTGTAATAATGGTGACAAAGAATAAGAGAATAGAAATAAAATGTTAGCAACAATTTGAAACAAGAGAAAATATAAAACAATTAATCAACAACACTTTCCTTACACTGTGAGAGCTGGCCAATGAAGAGAGTAATGTGAAAGAAAATCAATACTGGAGAAGATTGCTGCATATAGCATGGGCTGCAAGACAGTCATCTGTCAGTTTTAGATCAGCTTTAACCTGATTGTACACTGGAGTGGTCCTCAATGAAGCTGAAGCTGAATTATTTGTGTTACTGTTTGAAAAAGGTTTTTTTACTCAAAGGTAAAACACAAAGAATGAGTCTTAAAATATGATTAGGTCCAAGAACTGAAAGACATAGCCATTGTCTGTAAAGCAGCCTGCTCTATTGTTATCCCGGTCACCAAGAGTCAGTTATGAGTAAATGGATTAGTATTGTATTGTGGGGTGGGGGTCAAAAATCTTCACTATAATTCATTGCCAAGTTTATAGAAAAGCTACAGAACATAATTCAGTTGATTAAAAGCACTCCTCCTAAGTTATAAAATTTTTAATTTGTAGAATTTTCATTTATTCTGTAATATCACCACTGAGTTCTTTTACATTTTTTTAAACATTCACTCTCACACCAATACATTCTCATGTTTGCTTTAGAGTTATTATTTAACAGATTTCCTTCCAATCTTTACTTTTTGGGATTTTGACAACAGAAATCCAATTAAACCATAATTGTCTGGTCAGGTATAATCACTGTAACTGTTTCAGATATTAAACTTATAAACAGTAGCTGAAAAAAAATAAAAACACTGTCATTATTTCTTGGAAAATGCATGTTCTTTTATGCTTTTTTCTGTGATTCTCATTATATGCTCAAATATCTTTTATCCCTAATGGTCGTTTTCAAGTAAACGCATTTTCAGGCACATTATGGCTTCTGAATCATCCTTCAATAATTTCTACTGATGGCATTTTGCTCCATTTCATTTTCTCACTATCTTTGTGTTGCTGCTTTCCATAAAATAACATGCTGTGCAGCTTCTGAAAGCCCAACTGTACACATTGGGTCCGTTCCAGCCTCTTCAGGGACTTTCATGCCAGCTGCCATAAACCTTACTATGAGAAATCAGGCTGCTATTTTGGAATTAAGCATTTTGTGGCAGATCATGCTTAGTAGTAAGTGCATGCCGCACATATTAAAACGTAAGCACTTGGATAGTAGTAAGTGAATTCAGGTAAAAGCCTCCAGTGTCCTTCTCTAGAAATATTTATTTGGAGAATTGTAAGTAAAAACATTCTTGAAACTGCTTGCCTGTTTAACTAGGACATCCTGATTTAATTTGTGACAGTACATTTAGAAATTAAACAATGAAATCATATAGAACATTTATCTTTATATTTTGTTTTCTGATACCATTTTACACATATTTCTTTTAACCAAGTATGTACCCATGTTTCTTAATATGTTTAATTATTTTAGGGCTTTACATAATACTTAATACAGAGGTGTGTTTCTGGACTATACCATTTATCTGTATGCTGATTTATGTGTTTGAAATGCTTCATAGTCATTCTATATAAATTAACCTAGCCGATCAAAGTAAGCTTTCTGTTAGATTTCTTCAGTCTGCCTTAATGCATTCAACAAGGCACATGTAGGTGTAAACAAAGGAGTTCATATATAACAATGGCTCAAGACCCTTTTTTATTTACTATATATTTTCCGCAACAAGAAAATTTATATTATCAAAGAAGACATTTGCTATCATTATAAAAATCATGTCTAAGTTAATTAATAAATCTATTATTGTTTATTTTGTATAGTGTCTTATACATCAAAAGTACATTATACATATAGTAAATCTATCAGGGCCCTTAAATGATTAAGAACAGACGCAGATTGTGTTTCCGGGGCAAGTCTGCCTTTTTGTTTTTTGTTCAGTTTGAGTTTTATAATCAAAGAAAAATAATATTAAGGATAAATGGAAGCATCTGTATTTTAGCTTAAGATGGCAATGAGAAACAAAGCACGTTTATTTTCAGTTTAAGTAGAATACCTTTGTGCAGTTCAAATCTCACTGATACTTATTGACACATCTAACATTTACTCTGGTGCAGTAAAATAGATTTATTACAATGTTATATTTTGTTGCTGGCTGTGCTAAATTAGCATTTTACATTATTTTATTTCATTTCATTGACAGGTTCACTGTGGAAGCTCAATTAATTACTTATTGAACGTTTTCATATATCTATAAGGGTGGAGTCATTGGCAAATAAATAATGAGCAGATATGCCTACTTTGCTCTTATTGATTATGCTACTATACTATACTCAGGCCCCTTCTTCATGCAAGATGTAATCATTACATCTTATATCTTGCCTGAAGAAGGGGCCTGAGTTGCCTTGAAAGCTTGCGTATTGTAATCTTTTCAGTTAGCCAATAAAAGATGTCATTTTGCTTGACTTCTAACTACATTCATAATGGCTAACATGGTACAACACCCTAGTACTACAAAATGTTACTAAATATTAAACAGAGAGTAAAAAGTATGCTTTGTTCAGTTAATCTTTCTCCTAAAATTTTAAACTGTTAACAGCCCTGATTTACATTCATGTATTTATTGTTACTGGGCATAAATACTACCAGACAGACGGTAATATACTTGTTTTAATAAAAGTACAGTATATTAAGACTCTAGGGTGAAATAAATGAATGCAAGCTTGCTTCTCACCTGCTGAATTAAATGCCTGCAACCCTAGTGATTTTTCTGTTGCGTTTGCCCACATCCGTTTGGGGAATGTGGCAGTACAGCATGTACAAGATGTTGTTTTCTCAGGGTATTTATTTGCATTTTTGCTGTGATGCAGATGAGCAGCCAGCTGTCACAGACTGTAGAGAAACCTAATCTATGGGATTAGAGAATCTCTTGCATTGAGAAGAACAGAAGTCAGGATGGCTTATGGAAATTAAGCACAAAGTTAGACACAAATAGATCCAGAAACTAAATAAAATAACTAATGTACAGTACACATAAAGGCCCATAAAATAATTAACCTCATTGATATTCAAAAATACAATGCCTATTGACGAAGCTATGTGTGAACACAAAGCAAACTTCATTAGTGATAACAAACAGAATAACACAAATGCATCCTGTGATGGTCTGGGTCAGCTCCATTACCCCTGTTGACCTCGGGAGCCACTTAAACTCAAATCATCAATAGTCATGAACCTAGATGAGACGGGAAAATGAGGGGGACATACATGCATCAAGGTGTAGGTGCAAAAAAGTGTCAGGTGCTTGTATTAACATCAATCAAAAAAAGTGTTAAAATTAAAGTGCAGTGCAATTCTTCAATCAAATAAATAAATAAATAATCCAGAAAATGGTGCAGATCTGTGGAAGTTAAAATATCCATAATTAATATGTCCTTTAAAACAAGGTTCAATCCACGGCAAGGATCTGTTTTTTAAAAGTACACAAGCCCTGGTGCCTCATTTTAAAAGCCGACATCTCCCCGGCTTACCATTTTCGGATCCAGCAGCACAAGGAGGCATCCTACTTCTAGATCCAGGCTTGGGTCCCTGCTTCCATCTGAGGCCCAGGGAAGCACGCTGCACTACGCCTCACTTCTGCAGCTTCCACTGACACTTCACAGCCTCACCTGGATGTCCACTTGAGCAAAGGGTCACTCCAGCTACCTAAAAAACGTTCAGCTGGAGTGACCTTTTTTAGCCCCTTTGAGTGTGTTTTTAGCCCCTTTGAGCGAAGGGCCCTACACTCCTTCTTGGGGCTCTTCACCCAAATGCCCATCTCCGCTGTACTGCACAATGGCTTTTCCACATTCTGCCATCTCTCTGTCTCTCATTGCGCTCTATCTATCTATCTATCTATCTATCTATCTATCTATCTATCTATCTATCTAT
>JANRMT010057546.1:0-15536 GCA_026402145.1 Polypterus bichir lapradei
ATAGATAGATAGATAGATAGATAGATAGATAGATAGATAGATAGATAATGTCACCAAGGAAGACAAAGCATGGGCATACAGTAAAAGCAATAGAAACACCATGGCAAGTGTGTGACAGACAGCAAAGCAGACAGAGACAAAAACTTACTGTGTGTGTGTCTTTAGTATAACTTATTTAGGAAATTCTGAGCCCACATCACCCATAGGGAACAAAATTGGCACTTGTGATTTCAGCTGACTTTACTTGGTGCCTACTGTTCAGGAAATACTAGACCCAACACTGTTCCTGCCACTGGTTAGTTGCATTCTGTTGCGAATTGCTCTCAGTAGTAACTGCAGATTAGGAGTCCTTTACAATCTTGTCTGTAATAAAAGTTGTGGGAGTGATTTTGTGCACTTTTTAATATCCATAATGTCATTTTTGAACAATTATATTCTCTGCTGTGTCCATATCAACAATCTAAATTAACGACTAGCACATACCTACAAGTTCCTGTGTAACATAGTACTGAGTACAAGAGTACTCCTTAATGGTAATTTTAGGGGCAAAGTAAGAGCCCACCACCATCAGCTGGAAGGCACAGACCAGTTCTTGCCAGGACAAAACTCACTTTCAAATCTACATCCATTCATGGAAAACTAGAGTGTCCATTCATCAAAAGCTAACAAAATATTACAACAGTGTTAATGTAAATGGTTAATAATTATAATAATAATAATAATAATAATAATAATAATAATATAAATTCAAACTACTTAATGGATTTCTACATTGCATTGCATATATCATGCAAAACATTCCAGTATAATATATAGATATAATAAAAATAATCCTAAAATCAAAGGTTTTTTGTTGTTTTTTAACCCACTTGTGTGCACAGTTCTCTCTGCATTAGGGTATATCATCACCACACTACCAACAAAGTATGTTTTTAATACTTTTGTAATACTCTCTGCCTAGAGTGCTAGGAGTTCAGTGAATCTTTTGTTTTTGACAAAGTATAAAACCAGATGGCGAACTAGCTTTATTACACGGAGTTCTCACTTCCATGACACCATCCTTTGAGACTCTATGATTGCATTGTGATGTCATTTATTTTTAGGTGCATTTCAGTTTGTTTCTCTTTTTGTTTGCATGCTTCCTAAGTTGTTTGTACAGTTCTTCCCTTGTTTGTATGCTGATGTTTTGGATTTGTTATTTCTGATTTGTTTTTGCATTTTTCAAATTTTGTTTTGTGTTTCATTATTTAAATTTTGGTTTCTAATAATTTTGTTTATGATTTTATATTTATTTTTGCAATTATTAATTTTTTTATAATTATATTTGTGATTTTTGAATTAATGATCAAATTTGTTTATGTGCACTGTAGGCCTACTCTAGGTTACATTTTCTGATTTGTTCTTACATATTCCCATTTGGTTTTGTTTTCTGATTTGTTTTTGTGCTTTTAATTTGTTTTTGCAAACTGCACTTCAGGGCCATCATACTTTGTAATATGTTTACATTTTTTGAAAGGAGGACATGGTGGCAAGGACTGGAACAATTTTTCTGACTGAGGAGTGGTAAATGGTTTTTTATCGATCTGTTTAGTTAAATAGGACCATTGTTTACCTAAGATTCATGATAATAATTCTGGAACTTTGCAGACTTCAAATGTGGATGAAGTACTTGTAAATGGAGACTTACCGCACAGACTTGCAAAATAATTCACATGAGTAGGATGTGTAGAAGGGTATTACTAGTTAACTTAAATTATATCAAAAATTTTCATAAGAACACCACATAGCAAGTGTGACTATATTTAAAAAAAGAGTTTAAGCTGACAGATAATTTTAAATTGTGATTTAGATATCATCTGCAAGTAAAGAAATAGCATGGAGAGAAAATCTTGTGAAAGCAGACTGCTAAAATAAAATACATGTAAATTTTAACTAAAATTAATTTATTTTAATAGAATTAAACACCTCAGATTAGTAGCAAAACTCTGGGAGCCAAGAAGATAATCAGAGAAAAGAGGAGTATAATTATGCATTTTATGGTGGTTCTATCATAGGAAAATAATAGGTGGTGAAGTGGGAATATGTTTCTAAAGTTAATATTAAATAAGGAATGACAAACTAGAGACACATAACATGGCTTTCAAAAGACAAATAAATCTCCCAGCAACATACCTGGCAGTGTTAGAAACACCTAGGTAATGGTATCTTGAGCTAGTGTTTGATATGAATGACTTCTAATTTCATACACACATATTATAGTTAGATGGAGTCTAATGTAATGCCTTGCCTAGGGTAACAAGAACATAACAAACATTTAAATATTATAGACTATTCTGTATTGTCTTGACTCAGATTCTACTTGAAATGTGGTTGGTTGCCACAAAAAATAGGATGAAAAGAAATGGCAGGTAAGGGGCATGGAAAAAAATAAATTATAGGGTTATCAATAGTTGGATTGCGTGTAAGCCTTACTTAGACTGGCCAATTCTTAGCAATGTCCTGCATTTCTAAACTCATGATATACCCTGGCAATAAATTCACAAGGTTAAAGCCCTGTGATGATGCATTGTTCAGAATACACTCTTTTTTGCTTAATTAAATTACTCCTGTTATAGATTCTGGTTTCCAGAAAGAAAACCATTTAATTGATTAGTCCAGTTTATTATTTAGCTATGTGCCCCACTACGGATTTGCATCCCAGCCACAGTTCTACAAAGGAAGTCAATGTTGCCAGAAAAGGCTCTGGCTCCTTATGACCATTCAAGTGGGTTCATAAAGTGGTTAATGGGGTTTAATATGATCACAGCTGATAGAGAGATACATGCTAGCAGAAGTCTTACGTGACCAGGATTATATTAAAATGGTATAAAATGAAATGATAATTTACACAGAAAAGCTGAATGAAAAAAAATCACAAGATTAATTTTTACTAAAAAGATCCATGGGAAAGAAATTTAATGGTCCAAATGAGTTGAGTTTAAGATGGCAGAAAATGATACAGTCAAGTCGTTCATTTCCATTTGTCAGCAGATATAGAAAATGTGTAAAATGTGAAGGAGGTGCACTTAAATATCAATACTAAAGTAAGGTAAATTGGGGAAAGTTTCCTACTACTGTACAATTTCTCTGAGTACTCACCAAAGTAATATCAAGTATCACGTGACATAATTAAAACTATAATCTTACATGGAACAAACAACATAGTTTGTGCCAGATAGATTCCAGACAGAAATGGGAATTTAAAATCAAATTGACAATACTTTGAATAGAATGAAAAAAGAGTGTCATACAGTTTCATATATTGCACAATTATTTGATTATTATTATTGATACTAAACAATGGAACACACTAGCCTCTTTTGGATATAGAAACCAATAGTTCTCCCACTCATTTAGTGGGATTTAATGTTCAGGTTGACCGTCTCTTTTCAAGCACTGATTGCATAAAAAATAATAGTTCCAGGTAAGAGAATAGGACTTACTAATATTTGTATAAAAGATCTGCAACAAAAGGCTAAATTCAAACAAATTGCTGGAAGAAGATAACATTTTTCCAAGAATATTTTAGTAAGTTAGAGACAAAATATACAAAACCCATGATGAGTATTCTACTGGTATCACTGCATACTGGAAATTCCTAAGCATTAGAAGTTAACACATGTTATTCTATTAAAAACTAGCTGTGCTACCCATCTAAGACTGGTTAAAATATAAGTACTTAATGCAGACCTCATTGTTAATCTATGCTGTACACCATCTATTGGAATGTGTTTTGTAATGCATGTAGCGTTAAAATGCATTGCATTTGTTATTCCAACAGATGGTGCATCACATTTGTAGTAATAAAATTAATTACTAAAATGTTTGTGATTCCAACCCTCTGTTGGAATGGTAAGTGCAATGCATATGTCCATGCTAAAAAAGCAAAGTTAATCTTTGCAATGTGCTGTCTGTTTCAATGACACTTGCAATGCATTTTATTACTAAAAATGTTTGTGATACACCATCTTTTGTAATGACAGAGACACTGCAACCGGACGGACAAACACATATCCTTTTATTAAAGTGGATGGTGATTGGGTTGGTCCAAGTAGCTAAATGCCAGTATCCTTAACACGCATCACAACTATATTAATTATTATTATTATAATTTTGTGTGTGCTTTTGTTGCCATTTTTTAAAGCAGTCTTATGCTTCTTCAACAACATTGTGTGGTGTGAAGTATGTAGAACTGGTGAATCTTCTGTTTCATGGAGGTACTTTTTAAATGACAGTGTTTAGTCAAGTATAACACCAAGGAAGAGGTGATATGAGTAATATTTCAGGAGTGTATTATTCATGGAAACATTAAACTCATAGGACACTTTAGGATTCTCCAGAAGAATGACAGATAAAACAGTTTTATGTCATTTGAGTTGAGTCACCAGCATTGTCAGCCATCAAGCATTCCATGTTTTTTCACAGTATTCTTTCCTTTTCCTTTTACCTGGATGACACAGCAGATATCATTTGCATAAATAAATCTGTGACTGTTGGTATCTGGCAGATCATTGATATAAATATTAAACAAGATTGGAGACAACACTGATCGTAGTGGAAATCCACTGTTTGGTTATTTCCATAAACCTGCATCATTATCTAACATATGTATTCTATGTTTCTGATTTTGTATAAGTAGCTCTGCCAGGCAAATAAATCAGTATGGCAAACAATTTGACAACTTCAGTAACAGTCATGTATACCAAACTGTATTATAGGCAGGTGACAGGTCCAGAAATACAGCTCTTGTTAGTTTGTTGCTGGAAGCCATCCTCGATTTAACTAGTCATGGCTCCTACTTGATCAAAGGGGCTTCAACCTTGTCTAATGCCTGCCTGATTGATATTTAAAATAGAGACAATAATGGAGGAAATACATCATAGTACCGCATGTTTGAGTAATTTATAACATATGCTCAGGAGTGAAATAGGTCTGTAATTTGTTGTAGCCTGTAGGTTTTTTAATTGCCTTTTCCAGTGTTATCACTTTAGACTGCCTTTTACATTTTGACATTCTTTGAGAACTTGAATAAAAAAGTATGAAATTCTTGTACATACACTAGGGCCTAAGTGAGTCAAGAACTCAGGATGAATACTATCATAACCGGGATCTTTATCTTCTACCACATGATTTATTGCTTATATTATTTCAGACACTGTAAATGCTGCAGACACCCTTTATCATTTATGTGTCTACAGTATTATAGACATTCATCATAAAAAAAATTGTTCAAACTTATTTTCCTTCTTAAAAGACTGGAAACTGCATTTGCAGTCACTGGTGCAGGATTTGATTTTGGTAGCCATGGTGAAAGATGCCCAACTTCTATTACTATAGTGCACAAAGTTCAATTTAACAGTTGGTTCTTCCCATCCTATCCATCTTGTGCTGTCAAGTGGCTTTATCAAATGGTCAGCAATTTCTAGATCTCTGTATTTTTCAAACTGCTCTAGTAATATCACTGATTCCTTATTCACACATGGAATACAAACAGGCAGATTGTCACTTGGAATGGATGCATATTCTGCTTGTGAGTGTGCACTTTGGAACCCTTTTGTTTGCTTCTTCCAAGGATATATTGTTTTGTGGTATGATTAAAATACTCCTATCCACATCACAAATTAACTCAAATTTGCTTTGCGAAAAGTCTGTCAGCGCTATGGTGTACATTTTATAGCTGGTAACTTTAGACAAATGTGTATAACAGAAGGCCGATGCTGACTATGTGGAGAATTATTTAACATGCTGCAATGTGCTAATTGCAGATGACCTAATTGTAGATGACCATTCACACATGATAGCTGCCACTAGTCTGGTGGGAACTTTTTGCCACCTTGCAGATTTATATTTGCCATGTTGTCTGGAATTCTGTATAAGAACGAGGACATCACATGATGTCCAGTTTTGTAGACAAACACCTGCAGCATCACTGAAGTTATATCCCCAGTCACAATAGTGACTGTTAAAGATGTAAACAGCAGGGTATTTAAGTGATGGAAGTGGTATGCTTTCATTCCAGTTTTCACTAAACATTTGTTATAGAAACATTTCTAATCTTGATAACATCACAATGAACTGTTACAATCTCACACATCTATAATGTTTGATCTCATAATTTTTGTTTTGCCCTGTTTGACATGAAGATTATAACTAAGTCAAAACCTCCAGTCCTAAAGTGATTAGTCTTGTCAACATCTGCATGGGTCTCCTGTAGACAAATGGCATCCACTGCCTGTGATTCTACAACTGAACATTTAGCTTTTGATAATCCCCTACCATTCACTTGGAGAATAAGCAGAGCTTGAAAATCATCGTCCAAATTGTGGGCTGTTGTTGTTGCTGATATGCTTCAATCTGCTAGCAACATCGTTTGTCTTCCTGAGCAATGAGGTACTTATACTGAAGGCAACAAGGTCACAGATGCCATTTTCCCTACTAGTATATTAATGGAATTAGTTATTAAGAAAGAAAGCAAGCAAGCAAGGTGTATAGTGTCTGATGGGGAAAATGTTTTAGAAATATGTAGCAATTCTATTAGAAAGAAGCAAACGTATATGATCAGAGAAGTGCATATGCCATTGTTTTATTTGATATTCAGAAGGCTCTTGATAAGAAACCACAAAAGAGGTTAGGTATCAGATTACCTTAAACTCTGGAAATAAATTGTTATCGTACAAAGGACTTGTTCAGAATTAAGCAAAGTTAGAAGTGGTTTCCCTTAGGGACTGGTGCTCTAGCTGCTGGGATTTTTAATATACTGTATATAAGTAAATGATCTTTGTAAGAATATAAATGTATGATAATGTAGATTCAGTCTTATCTCTACAAAAGCATATACAAAATATATAGGCTCTGGCGAACTTCTGCAGATTACATTTATTTATGTTAAATTTAAAGTTTTTCATCTAGAATGTAAAACTATAAGATTTGAGTATATAAAGGGTGGATTGAAACTTAAAAGTATGAAAGAAGGAACTGGGAGTCCTGAATGAATGAATAACGATAAAAAAGCAAGCACATTACAATTAAAACTAAAATGTATTATCCTATTATTGATTTAGTAGAGATAAATTAAATTATCCTGATTAATGTTTATTAACTCCAGAACAGAAATTATTTGTTCTGTACTAATATTCCAATGAATGAATTATTCTGACCCTAGAATGCAGTTAACTTAACTGGGGGACACTGGAACAAACAAACTACAATTAGCATATTGGATTTGTGGACAAAAATCAGGGAACAAATAAAGTCTATCTATCTATCTATCTATCTATCTATCTATCTATCTATCTATCTATCTATCTATCTATCATAATGGACCCTTCACTACTTCCATCCAGACAGTGTACAGAAGTGACTAAGACCTCTAATTGGATATTCATTTTTACAGCTCAATATATGAATTATAACTCAAGTGAGGTTATGTTTAAGTTACATAATGAACTAGTGAAGTCTCACCTGGAGTACCATTTGGAGTTTCAGTTTCCATATTATAGAAAGTACATAACCATACTAAAGAAGGTACAGAGAAGAAAGCCTAAAGAAGTTCAGTTTAAGCAAACAGAGATTATGATGTAAAATGACTGAATTGTGAAACAACTGGCAATTCCCCAAAAAGTGCTGTGATCTGTAGATGGGAACAGGAAGTCTGGTCTGACCTGCTCGGCCTGTTGCCACTGTGACTCTCACTAGGTTAAGCAGTTTGGGATGATGAGATGAGAGGACTGAACTGTTTAAAATTATGTTGAGAATAATTACAGTGGCTCTGAGCTGTTACTTTAAAAGGAAATCTTCAACAAGAGCATTGGGACAGAGATACAGAGTTGTTAAGGGCAGATTTCGCACAGATGTTAGAAAGTGTGAAAGACAAATGGAATAAATTACCTGGTAGTGTGGTGAATAATAGGACTCTGGAGACATTTAAACTTGACTTTTTTATTTTTTGTAGAAATTAAATAAACAGGATTGTCACACTTTGTTGGGCTGATTGACCTGTATTCCTCAACATTTTCTAATGTTCTAATTACTGTCAAATTTGCAGTTTCTTTGAGTAAAGGAAATTTGTTTTTGGTCAATTGCTGTGTTTTCACGACAATTTATAATGGTTGCACTACTCGAGACATTCTAGATTAGTTTATGAGCTTCCAGTTACAGGGATAACTTCGAGCTGGATGTGTGATGAGTTCATTTTCAATTTTGCTTTTACCTAGACCTTCAGGTTGTTTTGAGAAACTATAAAATCTTGGCATGTTCTGCTAGCAGAGATGAAAGCCTGTTGCCAAGTGAGCCAGGTTTTTTATATTGGGATGGGGAGCTGCTGTTTTTTTTTCTTCTAAACTGACACTTTCAGAGAGTCTCTTCTCTTTCTCAGAAAGACATCTTTTTCTTTATTTTTGAGATAAAGTAATCTGCAACAAAGAAATCAAGCCACCTCAGAATGCTTACCAGCATCCTGTTGTTACCAATGGAACTGAATGAAGATTTGACCAACTCAGGTAGTATGATTCAACGTATCACTGTGTAGTTGGTGTTATTGGTTTTGATGCAAATAGATATAGTTTTTGAGTGAAATCTTAAAGCCAGTCTCTCTCTGTGTAACTCCTACTAGCAGCTGGGAGGTTAGATTGTTCATTGTTTGGTACTGTGGCTCCTTAAGGGCACAAGGGAAAATCTTTGTTAAGCCATCTACTGGTGATAAAGTGGGTAGAAATAAAAGTTTAAAAGTAAATACAGCCCTAGTCAGCGAGCAGCTTGCCATAGAGGTCTCGAAGTTTAAACCCACACAGAGTGCAGCAAAAACATTGAGACAGGTAAGAGGTTAAAGGTAACATCCAGAAAATAACCCAAGAGGTTAGTTGGTACCTTTCATGTTATGTGCAGGCCATAGGTAATCAGATAAAATACTAAATTAAAGCAGGTTACACCCTGGAGCACATAGATTTTATATTTTTTCTCAACTCAGATGTAGGGTTGTGCATTTATTTCTGAGAGGCTTTCTAAGCAAGCAGGTATGTGCAGTGCTGTATAAAAACTCCCAGACTAGGAAACAGACAATTATATTCATAGTCACCCATTACAAAGACAGAATTAGCTTCACCAACACAAAATGAAACACAAGTCAAAACCATTCTGGTTTTTCTTTTTATTTGTTTACCATTTGAGTGCTATGTCTCTCATGGAGGTTTTAACCCAAGTCATTCAAAGTTCAGACAGGTTGCTGTTTGCACAGGCTTCTTTAATATTTTATTAATCTTATTAGAATCAAACAAAAATCCATACAAGCAAGTCAAGTTTAACAAAACTAGACTCGAAACTAATTGAAACCCATCCATGAGAAATAGAGCCAGGCCAGCAGAGCAAAATTTTAAAAATAGTAAAAATATGTAAATAAATAAATGAATAAAAATAAATAGAATAAAAAAGATGGGAGAAAATCCACTTCATCAATTTAAATGTTTATTCTAAAATGTTATTGATTAGATCCTGCCAAGTTTTGAAAAGGTTTTGTATAGATCATCTAAGATAGAATTAGATTTTTTCCAATTTTAGATAATATATAACATCAGTTACCCACTGACTTAAAAGAGGTGAGTTAGGATTCTTCCAGTTGAGCAAGGTAAGTCTACGTGCTAATAGTGAAGTAAAGGCAATTACAGTTTGTTTGTCCTTCTCCACTTAAAGCCCATCTGGAAGTACACCAAAGACAGCTGTTAATGGATTAGGATGGATTGTGATATCAAGGCTGTGAGAAAGGCATTTAAAGATTTTGAATGATGTTAATGATGAATGATGTTAATTTGGTGCACATCCAAAACATATGGCCCAATGAGGCTGGAACTTGATTGCAGTGTTCGCAGGTTAGATCTTGCCCTGGAAACATTTTGGACAAACTTAAATGAGACAGATGTGCTTGATAAGAGATTTTAAGTTGAATAATTGTATGCTTTGTGCATATGGAGCTCGAGTGAATTCTGTGCATTGCTGCCTTCCACTCCTTTTCTGAGATGTTGAGTGAGAGATCCTTTTCCCAATGTACTCTAGGATCTTTAAAAGTAAGGGACTTTAAATGTTTTTATATATTACAGAAATGCTGTCTGAGTCCTCAAGACTGATTGATATTTTTCTGGAATAGTGTTAGGTGGGAGGTGAGGGAAATTAGGCAAGTTTTGTTTAACAAAGTTTCTAATTTGAAGGTAGTGAAAGAAATGTGTTGCTGGAAAGTAAAATTTGGAGTGTAATTGTTCATGGGATGCAAAGATGTTGTCTATGTACAGATCTCTAAGTGATTTAATCCCAAATGTTTTCCAGACATTAAAAACTGTGTACATTTCAGAGGGTGGAAAAACGCGGTTCTCGTGCAGAGGTGCCACAGATAAAAGCTTCTCTATCTTAAAATACTTCCTCCTTCTTCTTCTTCTTTTGGCTGCTCCTGTTAGGAGCTGCCACAGTGGACCATCTTCTTCCATATCTTTCTGTCCTCTGCGTCTTCTTCTGTTACACCCATCACCTGCATGTCCTCTCTCACCACATCCACTAACCTTCTCTTAGGCCTTCCTCTTTTTCTCTTCCCTGGTAGCTCTATCCTTAGCATCCTTCTCCCAATATACTCAGCATCTCTCCTCTGCACATGTGCAAACCAATGCAATCTCGCCTCTCTGACTTTGTATCCCAACTGTCCAACGTGAGCTGACCCTCTAATGTACTCATTTCTAATCCTATCCATCCTTGTCACACCCAATGCAAATCTTAGCACCTTTAACTCTGCGACCTCCAGCTCTGTCTTCTGCTTTCTGGTCAGTGCCACCGTCTCCAACCCATATAACATAGCTGGTCTCACTACTGTCCTATAGACCTTCCCTTTCACTCTTGCTGATACTCGTCTGTCACAAATTACTCTTGACACTCTTCTCCACCCATTCCACCCTTCCTGCACTCTCTTTTTCACCTCTTTTCCACAATCCCTATTACTCTGTACTGTTGATCACAAGTATGTAAACTCATCCAGCTTTGCCAACTCTACTCCATGCATAGTCACCATTCTACTGACCTCCCTCTCATTTACACACATGTGTTCTGTCTTGTTCCTAGTGACCTTCAATCCTCTCCTCTCTTTATCGTATCTCCACCTCTCTAGGGTCTCCTCAACCTGCTCCCTACTCTCGCTACAGATCACAATGTCATCAGCAAACTTTATAGTCCAAGGGAACTCTTGTCTAATCTCGTCTGTCAACTTGCCCATCACCATTGCAAATAAGAAAGGGTTCAGAGCCGATCCCTGATATAATCCCACCTCCACTTCCTACATTGGTTTCATATTCTGAGTGAGTGAAGCACAATTGGGTTATTAGTATATTGCCGATGACTTTTACTTATTGGGGTACAAAGCAAGTGTTTAAAATACAATAATGCCATTGTCTGCATAGGTCCAGGGTCAAAGACTTGGAGCAACCAAAAAAGCATCAAGAATAGAAAAAAATCAAAACAAGAACTGAAAATTTATCAAATATGCCAAGCAAGTCAGAAATATCAAAAATCAATATTAACGCATTCCTACAAATGAAGGCATTGTAATAATGGTGACAAAGAATAAGAGAATAGAAATAAAATGTTAGCAACAATTTGAAACAAGAGAAAATATAAAACAATTAATCAACAACACTTTCCTTACACTGTGAGAGCTGGCCAATGAAGAGAGTAATGTGAAAGAAAATCAATACTGGAGAAGATTGCTGCATATAGCATGGGCTGCAAGACAGTCATCTGTCAGTTTTAGATCAGCTTTAACCTGATTGTACACTGGAGTGGTCCTCAATGAAGCTGAAGCTGAATTATTTGTGTTACTGTTTGAAAAAGGTTTTTTTACTCAAAGGTAAAACACAAAGAATGAGTCTTAAAATATGATTAGGTCCAAGAACTGAAAGACATAGCCATTGTCTGTAAAGCAGCCTGCTCTATTGTTATCCCGGTCACCAAGAGTCAGTTATGAGTAAATGGATTAGTATTGTATTGTGGGGTGGGGGTCAAAAATCTTCACTATAATTCATTGCCAAGTTTATAGAAAAGCTACAGAACATAATTCAGTTGATTAAAAGCACTCCTCCTAAGTTATAAAATTTTTAATTTGTAGAATTTTCATTTATTCTGTAATATCACCACTGAGTTCTTTTACATTTTTTTAAACATTCACTCTCACACCAATACATTCTCATGTTTGCTTTAGAGTTATTATTTAACAGATTTCCTTCCAATCTTTACTTTTTGGGATTTTGACAACAGAAATCCAATTAAACCATAATTGTCTGGTCAGGTATAATCACTGTAACTGTTTCAGATATTAAACTTATAAACAGTAGCTGAAAAAAAATAAAAACACTGTCATTATTTCTTGGAAAATGCATGTTCTTTTATGCTTTTTTCTGTGATTCTCATTATATGCTCAAATATCTTTTATCCCTAATGGTCGTTTTCAAGTAAACGCATTTTCAGGCACATTATGGCTTCTGAATCATCCTTCAATAATTTCTACTGATGGCATTTTGCTCCATTTCATTTTCTCACTATCTTTGTGTTGCTGCTTTCCATAAAATAACATGCTGTGCAGCTTCTGAAAGCCCAACTGTACACATTGGGTCCGTTCCAGCCTCTTCAGGGACTTTCATGCCAGCTGCCATAAACCTTACTATGAGAAATCAGGCTGCTATTTTGGAATTAAGCATTTTGTGGCAGATCATGCTTAGTAGTAAGTGCATGCCGCACATATTAAAACGTAAGCACTTGGATAGTAGTAAGTGAATTCAGGTAAAAGCCTCCAGTGTCCTTCTCTAGAAATATTTATTTGGAGAATTGTAAGTAAAAACATTCTTGAAACTGCTTGCCTGTTTAACTAGGACATCCTGATTTAATTTGTGACAGTACATTTAGAAATTAAACAATGAAATCATATAGAACATTTATCTTTATATTTTGTTTTCTGATACCATTTTACACATATTTCTTTTAACCAAGTATGTACCCATGTTTCTTAATATGTTTAATTATTTTAGGGCTTTACATAATACTTAATACAGAGGTGTGTTTCTGGACTATACCATTTATCTGTATGCTGATTTATGTGTTTGAAATGCTTCATAGTCATTCTATATAAATTAACCTAGCCGATCAAAGTAAGCTTTCTGTTAGATTTCTTCAGTCTGCCTTAATGCATTCAACAAGGCACATGTAGGTGTAAACAAAGGAGTTCATATATAACAATGGCTCAAGACCCTTTTTTATTTACTATATATTTTCCGCAACAAGAAAATTTATATTATCAAAGAAGACATTTGCTATCATTATAAAAATCATGTCTAAGTTAATTAATAAATCTATTATTGTTTATTTTGTATAGTGTCTTATACATCAAAAGTACATTATACATATAGTAAATCTATCAGGGCCCTTAAATGATTAAGAACAGACGCAGATTGTGTTTCCGGGGCAAGTCTGCCTTTTTGTTTTTTGTTCAGTTTGAGTTTTATAATCAAAGAAAAATAATATTAAGGATAAATGGAAGCATCTGTATTTTAGCTTAAGATGGCAATGAGAAACAAAGCACGTTTATTTTCAGTTTAAGTAGAATACCTTTGTGCAGTTCAAATCTCACTGATACTTATTGACACATCTAACATTTACTCTGGTGCAGTAAAATAGATTTATTACAATGTTATATTTTGTTGCTGGCTGTGCTAAATTAGCATTTTACATTATTTTATTTCATTTCATTGACAGGTTCACTGTGGAAGCTCAATTAATTACTTATTGAACGTTTTCATATATCTATAAGGGTGGAGTCATTGGCAAATAAATAATGAGCAGATATGCCTACTTTGCTCTTATTGATTATGCTACTATACTATACTCAGGCCCCTTCTTCATGCAAGATGTAATCATTACATCTTATATCTTGCCTGAAGAAGGGGCCTGAGTTGCCTTGAAAGCTTGCGTATTGTAATCTTTTCAGTTAGCCAATAAAAGATGTCATTTTGCTTGACTTCTAACTACATTCATAATGGCTAACATGGTACAACACCCTAGTACTACAAAATGTTACTAAATATTAAACAGAGAGTAAAAAGTATGCTTTGTTCAGTTAATCTTTCTCCTAAAATTTTAAACTGTTAACAGCCCTGATTTACATTCATGTATTTATTGTTACTGGGCATAAATACTACCAGACAGACGGTAATATACTTGTTTTAATAAAAGTACAGTATATTAAGACTCTAGGGTGAAATAAATGAATGCAAGCTTGCTTCTCACCTGCTGAATTAAATGCCTGCAACCCTAGTGATTTTTCTGTTGCGTTTGCCCACATCCGTTTGGGGAATGTGGCAGTACAGCATGTACAAGATGTTGTTTTCTCAGGGTATTTATTTGCATTTTTGCTGTGATGCAGATGAGCAGCCAGCTGTCACAGACTGTAGAGAAACCTAATCTATGGGATTAGAGAATCTCTTGCATTGAGAAGAACAGAAGTCAGGATGGCTTATGGAAATTAAGCACAAAGTTAGACACAAATAGATCCAGAAACTAAATAAAATAACTAATGTACAGTACACATAAAGGCCCATAAAATAATTAACCTCATTGATATTCAAAAATACAATGCCTATTGACGAAGCTATGTGTGAACACAAAGCAAACTTCATTAGTGATAACAAACAGAATAACACAAATGCATCCTGTGATGGTCTGGGTCAGCTCCATTACCCCTGTTGACCTCGGGAGCCACTTAAACTCAAATCATCAATAGTCATGAACCTAGATGAGACGGGAAAATGAGGGGGACATACATGCATCAAGGTGTAGGTGCAAAAAAGTGTCAGGTGCTTGTATTAACATCAATCAAAAAAAGTGTTAAAATTAAAGTGCAGTGCAATTCTTCAATCAAATAAATAAATAAATAATCCAGAAAATGGTGCAGATCTGTGGAAGTTAAAATATCCATAATTAATATGTCCTTTAAAACAAGGTTCAATCCACGGCAAGGATCTGTTTTTTAAAAGTACACAAGCCCTGGTGCCTCATTTTAAAAGCCGACATCTCCCCGGCTTACCATTTTCGGATCCAGCAGCACAAGGAGGCATCCTACTTCTAGATCCAGGCTTGGGTCCCTGCTTCCATCTGAGGCCCAGGGAAGCACGCTGCACTACGCCTCACTTCTGCAGCTTCCACTGACACTTCACAGCCTCACCTGGATGTCCACTTGAGCAAAGGGTCACTCCAGCTACCTAAAAAACGTTCAGCTGGAGTGACCTTTTTTAGCCCCTTTGAGTGTGTTTTTAGCCCCTTTGAGCGAAGGGCCCTACACTCCTTCTTGGGGCTCTTCACCCAAATGCCCATCTCCGCTGTACTGCACAATGGCTTTTCCACATTCTGCCATCTCTCTGTCTCTCATTGCGCTCTATCTATCTATCTATCTATCTATCTATCTATCTATCTATCTATCTATCTAT
>JANRMT010057557.1:0-10728 GCA_026402145.1 Polypterus bichir lapradei
ATAGATAGATAGATAGATAGATAGATAGATAGATAGATAGATAGATAAATTAATCCCAAGGGGAAATTCACATACTCCAGCAGCAGTATACTGATAAAAAGCAATATTAAATTAAAGATTGATAAAATGCAGGTATATCAGACAGTAACTTTGTATAATGTTAACGTTTACCCCCCCGGGTGGAATTGAAGAGTTGCATAGTGTGGGGTCTCCTCAGTCTGTCAGTAGAGCAGGACTGTGACAGCAGTCTTTCTGGAGATGATCCTGTTCAGTGGATTCTCCATGATTGACAGGAGCCTGCTCAGCGCCCGTCGCTCTGCCACGGATGTCAGACTGTCCGGCTCCGTGCCTACAATAGAGCCTGCCTTCCTCTGTCTGGAGATGATACTGTTTTTCTCTATTTCACTGATCACTCCTATCACTTTCTTTTATGTGGACTCGTTCCCTGGACACTTTTTACTACTTTTTACCACTTGGACATTGATTTTTACACACCGAGACTCGTCTATTCAAGTAGTCAACTTCAAGCGCTGAGAACAAATGCCCGCGCCGGTGTGGTTCCCTAATTACCTGACGAGGTAAGAAGGCGGTATCGTGGCAGCAGAGCCGGAGCCAAGCTAAAAGCGAAGCTGCTTGTGAGAAAGCGGCGTTTTAAACCTTCGTTTGAAATAGAGAAAATAGAAATAGAGAAAAAATAGAGAAAAAAGGTAAAAAGATAAAGTCGTACACGGAGCTGCTGGAAAGGCTGCCACTCCCGGCCACGCCTGAGTCATAGATTGTAAGTTTTCCTGTTCAAAGATATACCGCAAAAAAGTATATTTTGACAGTATAAACAGTATTAGTATCATCATTATTAGTTTTATTATTAATTTTATATTATTATTATTCCCTACGGTGGGCTGGCACCCTGCCTGGGGTTTGTTTTCTGCCTTGAGCCCTGTGTTGGCTGGGATTGGCTCCGGCAGACCCCCGTGACCCTGTAGTTAGGATATAGCAGGTTGGATAATGGATGGGTGGATTATTATTCCTTATTATTATTTATATCATTATTATACTTTTTACACTTCTTTGTACTTTCATTGTTTTGCTTATTTTACAGATATTTAGTAAAAATGTAATTTTTCAAGCCAAAAAATGAAATGCTTTTTACGTATTTTTTGAGAAAAAACTTAATGCCAAGGAGGTTAACTAACAACATACACATTAATGTATTGTTATTGTACATACTGAATACATCATTCAAAAGAATGTGAACCTCTAGGCCGATGACTTCAATAAAAGCTAAATGGAGTCAGGAGTTTGCAAACCTGGAGTCCAATCAATGAAACAAGATTAGAGATATGTTTTAGAGCTACTTTAACTATGAAAAAAGTTCAAACATTTTGATTTTGCTGCCCACAGGAAACATCTGCTGAAGTGAAGCCGGCCTTGAAGAAAATATATCTCAAAAGAACTCCAATCAAGAAATGTTGATTTAAATAAAACTTGAAAGGGTTACAAAGTAATTTCAAACAATTTAGATATTCTCTAGTCCACAGTTAGAATGGAGGTGATTTAGTAAGGTGGCTACTCACCTTAGAAGTGGGCACCCAACCAAGATAACTCAAAATGCTCAGTGAAGTAGAAAAGAACCCACAAGTAACAGCTAAAGGGCTTAAGAAATCATTGAAACAGGTGGACATCTCTGTTTATGAGTCTACCGTATGTAAAACACTGAGCAGGCATGGTGTCCATGGCAGGCCACCAAGGAGGAAGCGCTCCAGAAAAACATGGCTCCACACTTGAAGTTGGCCAAAGACCACCTTGACACATCACAACCGTTTTGGGAACATGTTTTGTGGACTCTTAAAGCCAAGGTTGAATTGTTCCATGAAGAATAGAGGGGCATTGCATACCAACATGAAGAACCATCCAAATGAAAAAGTACAGCAGGCATCATGATTTGGGTCTGCATTTCTGCCTTGGAGCTTGTACAGTTTGCCACCATCAAATGTGTTTTCAGGTTTTTCAAGGTATTCTACAAGATAAGTTCATGGTGGCTGCTTACAAGCTGAAGCTCAGTAGAAATATGGTGATGCAGAAAGAACATAACCCTAAACATTGAATTTATTTAAAACAGGATGGCTTCTTAACAAAAAAAACAAATCCACCTTTTTGGGATGAACTTTTTCAGAGCCCAGTCCTTAACCCATTAGACATGCTGTGGAATGGCCTTAAGGGACATCCTAAGAATATGGCTGAGTTCAAACAATCCTGTAACAAAGAATGATCCAAAAGTCCTCCTGAATATAGAACAGGTCTGATTCACAGTTACTGAAAGCACTTGTCAGAGATTATTTTAGCCAAAGATGGTTCAACCATTTAGTAAATCCATGGTCTCACTTACTTTAACCGCAACACACTATGAATGTTTGATGGGTACGTTCAATTCAAGTCATTATAGGTTAGAATTGTTTGTGTGTTACTAGCTTAAGCATATTGTTTTCTGTACTTCTGATCATATTTTATGACCAGTTTATGCGGAAAACTACGTAATTTAAAATGGTTCACATACTTTTACCTGCCACAGTGGCTTTTAAATAACATTGTGATGCTCGTTGTTAAATAGGACACCACAGTGGTATAGTATCTACCACCATTGATGCCCCGTTTTGTGCTGCTGCCCATCAAATCAGAATCATTTGGTTCTTACAATCTATCACTATCTACGTATAGTTTGCATATTCTCCCAATGACCCTTTACTCCTCGATTTAATTAAGTAGGCTCAGGAATGCTACAGACAATATGCTTAACTTACAATGCAATGGAAAAAGAAAAAGAAAAAAAAAATGAAATCTCTCGGCCTGTACAGGAAGTCCTGGTAAAATGCTAGGTGCACACCACTAAACTACACTGCTGCTCTATCAGGAACAGGTGGCACATCTCCATGACAACCTTTATTACTTTCATTTTTGATTTTGAAAGAAAGACCCTTTTTTGTTACTTTCAATAACAGAAATAGAAGAGAACACAAATAGTAAAGGTTAACCCACTGACTCCAAAATACTAATGATAGCCCAAAAATAACCTACACAATAACATCCATTTTTATTGTTAGTTACTTATTTGACACGCATTTTAAATAAATTTAGAATCTTAAAAAATATGGGGGCATGTCATAGTAAAACAAAAATCATTTATTTGTTGGAATTTCTGATGTGTGCATCATTTCTTGCTGACATAATCCTGTCTATTTAAATAAAGAGATCACACCTGTTGCATGAATCTTTTTATTATTTTGCTTGAACCAGCAGCCCACACATTCACCGCAAGTGGCACAAAATCATAAAAGATCCTAGCCTGTCTTTCATTGCTAAGGCAGATGAGGTTTATTTATAACCAACATTTAACGTACGTATAGGCCTATATATGGATAAATTTAAATATCTAGGATCAGCGGTAGCCCAAGATGGAGAATTTGACTCAGAGATTATCCTGCACTCTGACCCCCAAAGGTCATGTAACAAGGCAATTTTCTCTCTGGGATTGATAAAGTATATCAAATGAAACAAAAAAAATATGAAAAAGTATGGTGACCTGCATTTGCTTCCCAGATCCTCCCTGCATGGAGTTTGCATGTTCTCCTTGTGTCTGCATGGGTTTCCTCCCACACTCCAAAGACATGCAGGTTAGGTGAATTAACAATGCTAAATTGACTCATGTGTATGTGTGTGTGCGTGTGTGCGTGTGTGTGTGATGGACTGGCACCCTGTCCAGGGTTCTTTCAAGCTTTGTACCCTATGGTAGCTAGAAAATGACATGATTTTCCAGTAAGGTAATTTTACTTATACTCAAGTAAACTGATGTCTCATGCAATGAAAATTTTGGAAAGAGTTATAGAGAGAAGGCTTAGAGAAGAGACCACTATAACGGAGAAGCAGTTTGGTTTCATGTCTGAGAGAGGAACGGCAGAAGCAGTCTTTGCATTGAGACAGCTCTTATAGAAGCATCGAGAAAGACATATGGTGTTTATTGATTTGGAGAAGGCTTAGGATAGAGTGCCATGTCAAGGGGTCTGGAGGTGCATGAGAAATAAAGGAGAGGAAGAGAAGTATGTGAGGTTTGTCCAGGATATGTATGAGAGAGAGAGAGAGATTAGGAGCCCACGCTGATACAGCACATTGCCACACCAACCACATGACAAACCAACTCAGGATCCCAGATTAGGACCCGAGTGCAGCCATGCAACAGGTGACACCTCAGCTCCACACTAATTCAGATGGAATGCAACCAGTGTGAGGTTTTTTATGGAGCCTGGAGTGGCAATTTTTCCACCAACCCCCAAGTTTTTCCCTGCAGGTTGAATGCAGATAAGGTTGAATGCAGATAAACGTCATACCCAGGATAGAGCAATTGCAGGTTAAGGGCCTTGCAAAGGGGCCCAACGAAGCAGAGTCACTTTTGGCGATTATGGGATTCGAACCGGCAGTCTTCTGATTGCCAGTGGAATGCTGCCCTAGCCTCAGAGCCACCACTCCGCCATATGTATGAGAGAGTGAGGTGTCGGGTTAAAAGAGCAGTGTTGGGGTAGCAGTCAATATCCCAGTTCAAGTAGGTCCACACCAGAGGTCTTCTTGAAGTCCTTACCTCACTGATCTGGTTATGGATGGGTTGAGTGATGGGATAAAAGACCAATCTCTTGGTGCAGGCTTTTTTATAGAAGTTCATTGTGTTGTATAACACCAGAAAAGAAGGAACTGGAGAGGAAGTTGAAAGAATGGAGAAGGCCTTTGGAAGACAGAGGATTGAAGAAAAAAAGGAAGAAGAAGACAGAATATATGAGGTTTAATGATGATCAGGATTCAGAAGTTAGCTTACTGGGAGAGCTATTGAAAAGAGTGGATACATTCAAATGTCTAGGATTAGTGGTAGCCTGAGATGAAGAAATGGATGCAGAGAGTGCATTGTGGATGGAACAATTGGAAGAAGGTATTGGGAGAATTAAGGCAAAGGTTAAATGTAATGTCTTTAAATTAGTGATAAGAACAACAATGACGTATGGAGCTGAGATATGGAGAATAAAGGGGACACAGGAGAAGACCTTAAATGTGGCCAAAATGAGAATGTTGAGATGGATATGTAGAGTTACACAAAAGGAAAGAATTGAAAAGAAGAAATGAGACAACCAAAAGTACAACAAAAGTGGTTATAAGAAGTATAATAATATGATCTAATTATGCAGATCCAGATCGTCAGGATGACTTTGATTTATGCGGGGACGATTCCAGTTCGGCGCGAAGATGATTCTTCATCTCGTCAGTTCGCACACTTCTCGATGGCCTGGGATTTTTCAGGTGATTTTCTATGTAATAAACTTAATAAGTTATAGTGTAATGAAAATTGCATAATTAGATCTGGACCACCCTATAGAATGTGATAATAATAAGTGGGAGTCATTAATGAAAGTAAATCCCCAGTCATTGAACTTTGAAAATACTGAGTAAGTGTCATTTATGAAAGTAAAAGTAAAAGGGGCACACATTCCTTAAAGTCTGTGATATATGCAAAAAGGGGTGCCATTTGTGTGATTGTAGAGGTGCATGCTCTGGACACTGAGGGGGAACACCCATCACCCCCCAAGTCTAATAATACCAACTACCCACTATGGACAACAAGGAGTGACATCCGTCAACCCCACCCAGGGCTTCAAATGGGCTTCTTACTGGCACTGGAACAAAGTAACAACCTTCTTCCCCGTTACTCTAATGACATTGGGAACCACGCATATATGGGTCTTTATTAAGGTAACAGGGGGCTGCCAAAAAACAAGATGGCAAAATAAAGATATAAAATTGGTAAAGATAAGTGCAAATAACCAATCGTTGTAATATTTAAAATTTGCATAATCAAAACCGCTGCAGGCGGCACGGTGGCACAGTGGGTAGCGCTGCTGCCTCGCAGTTAGGAGACCTGGGTTCACTTCCAGGGTCCTCCCTGCATGGACTTTGCATGTTCTCCCCATGTCTGTGTGGGTTTCCTCCGGGTGCTCCGGTTTCCTCCCACAGTTCAAAGACATGCAGGTTAGGGGCATTGGCGATCATACATTGTCCCTAGTGTGTGGTTGGTCTGTGTGTGTGTGCGCGCACCCTGCGGTGGGCTGGCACCCTGCCCGGGATTTGTTTCCTGCCTTGCGCCCTGTGTTGGCTGGGATTGGCTCCGGCAGACCCCCGTGACCCTGTAGTTAGGATATAGTGGGTTGGATAATGGATGGATGGATGAAAAACGCTACAAGGGTGAGAAATAAGTAAGAAAACTGCACTGAGAAGGCTATCGTAAATTAAATTTTGAACAATTTCATTTCAGCTTCTTGTGGAGTTTCGTCAGCAGCTACCTGAAGTGGTGCTGCACCAGTGTGAAAATCTGCATGTAAAGATTTACACACTCGCAATACAAGATGAATGCAATGCATTCAATCGTCATCATTAATGTTGTTTATTTTATTGTAATTTCAGCATGCAAAGTACAAAGTGGTCATCGGAGGTCCTGCTAATTCTACTTTGTTGGCTAAATACTGAAATCTTACTCTGGCAGTACAGAATGCACAACTTAAGTATAGTGAATGCCATTACTGTGCCTGAAGGCAACAAATTGGCACTCATCGTTAAAAGGACAAGTACGAATGGATTGGGAGATCAAAGGGAAAGACAAAATGGAGAGTCAGACAACAAAGCTAATGTAAAAAAAAATAACAGATCAAATTTCTTGCCTAAGTGAAAACAAAAATCAAGGTAAAAGCACAAATCAAAAGGCTCAAAAAGCCAAAAAAAATCAATGTGTCAAAATAACCGTGAGGAGTAAAAGTTGTTTTATTTTAACTCAATGCTAGGATACACCACCAACGTTTATAGCTGTGGGCCTCTCAGTGAAACACCAGAAAATGTCAATCACGCTATAGGAGTTACAGCACCAGCGATAAACAAAAACAGCAAGCAAACAAAATGGTGAAGGAGCAGGAGAGGAGAGGTTGGGAGTATGTGCTTATAGCGCATTGTCACACCCACCACATGAAGAAACTCCTGGATTGGGACCCGAGTGCAGCGCTTCATGGCCGTAGTGCCGTAACTGATGCTCCCTCACAATGCATGTAATATGCCTCATGTGGGACTCTGTGAGCAACACAAAGTCAAACCAGCGGTACCCAAGGATTCTCTAAGGAGACACAGTACAGAAGGAGTCCAGTCTTCATCTCATGTCACTAGAAAGCGTCCATGTCTCACAACCATATAGCAAAACAGGAAGCACCAGGACTCTAAAGACTTAGACCTCCGTCCGTTTGCAGATATTGGGGGCGCCACACTCCCCTTTCCAGCAACCTCAAGACCTCCCCATGCTCTCCCAATCCATCTACTGACTTCATAGGAAGACGGTGGAGAAACCATAATAAGTTCAAAATGGCACTGTGGTAATTTGAAAATAAATGCAAACAAATATCACAGACATTCATCGTGACAGCCATCACATAGTAAATGAATATCAAAAGTAAATGAATTGCGTCATACAGTACAGGAACAAACAATCTGCAAACAAAAGCCACGCCACCTTGAATTTCTGACAAGTATCGCACAGAGCTGCCACTTTTCAGGACATATAAGCACTTCTGTGCGGGAGAACTGAAGCTAACAATTCAGTCATGGCAGTGCTGTTGCTTGTATTAACAGCCATAAAACTATCCATTGAAATTGGTTTGTATCAATCATTTTCATTGTTTATGTTAGCCATAGCACAAGCACTACAGAAGAGGGCATCCACTTGAAACTAAGCACTTTCAGGCCTGGCCAGTACTTGGATGGCAGACCATCTAGAAAAAGCTTGGGTTGCTGCTAGAAGAGGTGTTGGTGAGGCCAGCAGGGGGCGCTTAATCTGTGGTCTGAATGTGGATCCAAACATGCCTGTGCAGTGATGGGACACTGTGCTATAAATATGGCACAGTCTTTCAGATGAGATGTAAAATCAAGGTTCTGACTCTCTCTGTGGTCATAAAAGATTCCTGGGCATCCTTTGTAAAGAGCATGATGTATCCTGATGTCCTTGATAAATTGCCCACCATGGCCTAATCATTCTGGCCCCCTAATCATCCCCTGTCTCTAATTAGCTATGTCTCTTGCCACCTCACCACCTAACAGCTCATGTGTGGTAAGCATACTGGTGCAAAAATGGCTGATGTATTTAGGAAGCATTTAAGCGCAGCATTTGACTCCATTGACCACTCTATTTTACTGCACAGGCTAGAAAATGATGTTGGGCTTACAGGCACTGTGCTCGCTTGGTTTAGTTCTTATTTATCAAATCAATTCCAATATGTACAGAAATGTGCTGACAGGACTCCATCATTATACACAGAAGTTAAGTATGGTGTCCCACAGGACTCAGTACTGGGACCTTTACTGTTTTCACTTTACATGCTTCCACTGGGATCTGTCATTAGGAAACATCATGTTAATTGTCACTTGTATGCAGAAAACACCCAATTATACCTTTCATTTAGATCAAATGAAGTTTCTCCGATGTTGTCTTTAATTAGTTGTGTTAGTGAATTAAAGGAGTGGATGGATGAGAACTACTTGTCTTTAAACACAGATAAAACAGAGATGTTAATTGTTGGAGGGAATGACGCTGATCACAACAATATTCTGTCATTGTTTAACTCAGTTGGAATCCCCATTAATTTTACTGAATCAGCCCGCAATCTAGGAGTGATCTTTGACTCTAACAGGTCATTTAAAGTTGTCCAAGATCATCTTCCATCTTAAAAATGTTGGGAAATTAAGGCACTTTCTAAATAAATAAGATTCTGAGAAATTAATTCATGCATTTATTTCTAGTAGGATTGATTACTGCAATGCGGTGTTCACTGGCTGTTCAAACTGTTCTTTATACAGCCACCAATTAATCCAAAATGCTGCTGCAAGAATTATTACAAGAACAAGAAAGCACGAACATACTGTATAACTCTAGTTCTTAAATCTTTACACTGGCCCCCGGTTAAGTTTAGGGCAGATTTCAAAATCCTCCTTTTAACATATAAAGCCTTAAATGGCCAAGGCCCGGCTTACTTATCTGAACTTATCATGACTTACAAACCAGAGAGCACATTAAGATCTCAAGATGCCGGTCTGCTTATGATTCCAAGAATTAATAAAATAACTGTGGGAGGTTGAGCTTTTAGTTACAGGGCCCCTAAACTGTCTGCCTGCTACTATAAGAAATGCCCCTTCGGTCTCAACTTTTAAATCCCGCCTGAAGACTCATGACTTCAGTTTAGCACACCCTGACTACAGCTGCTGATTAACTGTGCAGACTGCATCTCTGTTGTTAGTCATTAGCACTAAAACATAAGTAACATGATCGTTATAATTTGATACTAACCCTCACCTATTCTGTTTCTCTTCTCGGTACTCAAATATGGCACTCGGTGCCACGGCCCACCTGCCAAGTTGTTTTGCTTGCCTAAGGTAAAGTCATTCCTGATGGAGGATCGCAGGAATCGTGGGGTAGAGGGGTCCTTTCATTGGCTGGCCCAGTGCTGTTTCAGCTGTGGAAGGCCAAATGGGGGAGGCAGCTTGATGGCTGAGGTCTCCAGGACTCTAAACAAATCCAAATCATACAGTATTATGTGATATCATCTATTGTTAAATTCTGGTCCGTACTTGTAAAATTTTTATTTTTATATTGTAATGAGGATTTGTTCTGTTCTGTGTATTATGCTGTATTGCATTGACCCCCCTTCTTTTTGACACCCACTGCACGCCCAGCCTACCTGGAAAGGGGTCTCTCTTTGAACTGCCTTTCCTGAGGTTTCTTCCATTTTTTCTCTACTGGGTTTTTTTTGGGAGTTTTTCCTTGTCTTCTCAGAGAGTCAAGGCTGGGGGGATGTCAAGAGGAAGGGTCTGTTAAAGCCCATTGCGGCACTTCTTGTGTGATTTTGGGCTATACAGAAATAAATTGTATTGTATTGTATTGTATTATCCAGATGGGTGCTACACATTAGTGCTGGTTGAAGTGGCTCTCCACTCACGGAAGTGCTTTGAATAGTCAGACAAATACTATACAAATGTGAAGAATTATTATTATTATTATTAAAACAGAAGCCATGAAGCACTTCAATATGCAAAGAGTTGTGGGATGATGGTACAAACTACTGAGACATGGAGTTGATGCAGAAACCTGGTCAAACTTTAAGAAATATCTGGATGAAATATTGGGACAGACAAACAAATGGGTTTGTTTGACTGAATGGTCTCCTCTCATTTGTCAAATTTCTTATGTTCTAAAAAATCCATTCAAGCATAAATAGAATGTGCTAACACTCCACCGGTAGCAGAAGCAGATGCATGATCCAAGGTTACCTTCATTTATCCCGAGCAGCGATTGTCATGAACAGAGGATGGGCCAAGCCAAGCAAAAGACTTTGTCAAAATAATAATTCTTGAAAATGAACGTGCTCATAGAAGTAAAGCTTTTTGAATAGTGAGAAAATCCATATATAAATGTCAAGAATTATTATTACTAAATCCAGAATTGCTGAGCATTAAATTTACTTTTCTTTTCTTTATTTTGCAGTGGAGTTAGGTTAAACAAAACCGCAATAGCTAAAATGGCTCTTTTGTTAGGAGGATCAAGGTAGCTGCATGCTACAAAACAATAAGATAGATAGATAGATAGATAGATAGATAGATAGATAGATAGAT
>JANRMT010057578.1:0-24088 GCA_026402145.1 Polypterus bichir lapradei
GAACAATGTGACAGGCAGAAAGACACATACAGTAGATAGATAGCTAGATATTTTTATACATGGTCCCCCTACTTTCAGGGGCTCAAAAGTATTTGGACAGACATAATCATAAATATAATGATCATTTTCAATATTTGGTTGAAAACTCTTTACAATTAATGACTCAATTCTGGAACCCATGACCATCTCCAAATGCTGCCACCCTAGTGGTGCTTTGCTAGGCCTTTATTTGAGCTGTCTCCAGTTGTTGCTTGTTCATTGGACTTTCTGTCATCAGTTTTGTCTTCAATGAATGAAATGCATGTTCAGTTGGGTTGAAGTCAGTCGATTAACTTGACCAATGAAGAGCACTTGGTTTGTTATCGCAGTATGTTTTGGCTCATTGTCAATCTATACTGTGAAGCGTCGTCCTATCTGTTTTGCAGCATTTGTCTGAATCTGAGCAGACAGTATAGCCCTGTACACTTCAGAATTCATCCTGCAACATCTGCCAACAGTCATATCATCAATAAACACCAGTGACCGACTTCCATTCACAACCATGCATCATCAAGCCATAACATGGCCTCCACCATGTTTCACAGATAATGTGGTATGCTACGGATCATGGGCCATTCCTTTTCTTCCCCATGCTCTTCCCTTTCCAGTATTCTGCTCTACAGTGATTTTAGTTTCCTTTGTCCAAAGAAAATGATTGCAGAACTGGTCAGGTTTTTAAAAAATGTTTTCTGGCAAACTTTGATCTGTCCTTCCTGTGTTTGAGGTTTAACAGTGGTTTGCACTTTCTGGTAAACCCTCTATATTTACTTTCATGAAGTTTTCTCTTCTTTGTACACTTTGGCAATGATAGGCCAACCTCCCAGTGAGTGTTCTGGGTTTGGCTAAATGTTGTGAAGGGGTTCTTCTTCACCAAACACAGAATTCTGCAATCATCCAGAACAGTTGTCTTCTGTGGTTTTCCAGACCTTCTGGGTTTGCTGAGTTCACCAGTGTGTGCCTTCTTTATAGAAATGGACCAAACGGTTGATTTGACCACACCTCGTGTTTCTGCTTTCTCTCTATGTAACAGTCATGAATGAGTCGGGAGATGTTGCGGTGAATGCAGCCTGCGGTTTGGTGGTGGGTGAGTGATGGTCTGGGGAGGTGTATCCTTGGAGGGTCCACATAGACCTCCATATGCTAGGTAATGGTACCCAGACTGATGTTAGGTGCTGGGATGAAATCCTCAAAGCCATTGTCAGACCTTAAACTGGAGCAGTGGGCCCTGGGTTCCTCCTTGAGCAGGACAATGCCAGGCCTCATGTGGCCAGAGTGTGTAGGCAGATCCTGGATGACGAAGGCATTGATGCCATTGACTGGCCTGCATGTTCCTCAGACCTGAATCCAATTGGGATTCCCTGGGACGTTATGCATTGGTGCACCCGACACTGCCAAGCAGCACCACAGACTGTTTAGGAGCTCACTAATGCTTCAATCCAGGTCTGGGAGGAGATCCCCTGGACACCATCTGCCATCTAACTAGGAGCAAGCCTAGACCTTGTCGGGAGTGCATACAGATTTTGGTTTTCGGTGTTATGTTTAAATCAGCCCTCAATGGGTTGGGGAGTTTGATTTCCATTGTTACATCATTTTGTTCTCAACGAATTACACAGTATTATTCAGTAAAGATTTTCCACTTAAATATTTCGTTCAAGATCCGATAGTTCATTTAAGTATTCCCTTAATTTTTTTTCAGTGGTATAGTTTAAAATGAACATTGTGCAATTACACTCACCTAAAGGATTATTAGGAACACCATACTAATACGGTGTTTGACCCCCTTTCGCCTTCAGAACTGCCTTAATTCTACGTGGCATTGATTCAACAAGGTGCTGAAAGCATTCTTTAGAAATGTTGGCCCATATTGATAGGATAGCATCTTGCAGTTGATGGAGATTTGTGGGATGCACATCCAGGGCATGAAGCTCCCGTTCCACCACATCCCAAAGATGCTCTATTGGGTTGAGATCTGGTGACTGTGGGGGCCATTTTAGTACAGTGAACTCATTGTCATGTTCAAGAAACCAATTTGAAATGATTCGAGCTTTGTGACATGGTGCATTATCCTGCTGGAAGTAGCCATCAGAGGATGGGTACATGGTGGTCATGAAGGGATGGACATGGTCAGAAACAATGCTCAGGTAGCCCGTGGCATTTAAACGATGCCCAATTGGCACTAAGGGGCCTAAAGTGTGCCAAGAAAACATCCCCCACACCATTACACCACCACCACCAGCCTGCACAGTGGTAACAAGGCATGATGGGTCCATGTTCTCATTCTGTTTACGCCAAATTCTGACTCATCAGACCAGGCAACATTTTTCCAGTCTTCAACTGTCCAATTTTGGTGAGCTCGTGCAAATTGTAGCCTCTTTTTCCTATTTGTAGCGGAGATGAGTGGTACCCAGTGGGGTCTTCTGCTGTTGTAGCCCATCCGCCTCAAGGTTGTGCGTGTTGTGGCTTCACAAATGCTTTGCTGCATACCTCGGTTGTAACGAGTGGTTATTTCAGTCAAAGTTGCTCTTCTATCAGCTTGAATCAGTCGGCCCATTCTCCTCTGACCTCTAGCATCAACAAGGCATTTTCGCCCACAGGACTGCCGCATACTAGATGTTTTTCCCTTTTCACACCATTCTTTGTAAACCCTAGAAATGGTTGTGCGTGAAAATCCCAGTAACTGAACAGATTGTGAAATACTCAGACCGGCCCGTCTGGCACCAACAACCATGCCACGCTCAAAATTGCTTAAATCAGCTTTCTTTCCCATTCTGACATTCAGTTTGGAGTTCAGGAGATTGTCTTGACCAGGACCACACCCCTAAATGCATTGAAGCAACTGCCATGTGATTGGTTGATTAGATAATTGCATTAATGAGAAATTGAACAGGTGTTCCTAATAATCCTTTAGGTGGGTGTATGTTTGCATATTACTTAAACAAAGCAATCAGACAAAGAAATTCTTACATGCAACATCTTTCCATGCTTTAGTGTCATGATAAAAAAGAATACTGTATATAAAAATATATTGGAAAAACACACGTAAGTGTACACTCTTCTACAAAATGAGGTTTGTGCAAAAAATATGTCCATCCACCAAAATCACAAAGCAGCAGGAAACTTAACTTGAATGTAAAGCCATACCTTCTTTTTCCCATCTTCTGAAATCAGCATGCTGTTGTCAATAATATCTGAAAAGAAAAGCAAAGCTAGCTGAGCACAGGTAGGGGATCATGCTAAGATGATGTAACCCTCGTCCCCCATTCACTTACTGTGACAAGTGGGGACACGTGTCCCGTTGTAGGCAAATCTAGTTAGAGTCATGTCAAAATCGGAAATGACCTGGAAGTGGCAGAAAGCATAGAGTGAATAAAATAACATAAGCATAGTGAAGTTAGAATTGGTGCAGGGCTGCAGTGCAATATGGACGTCAAGGACACTTAGGCACACGACTCTACCTGCACTCTGCTGGGTCCTCCTTTGCGAAAGCACTCTAATGTGTCTTCTACCTTCTTCCTGTCACGTATATGGACTGACACGTTATGAAGCTCTGGCACCTGCAAAAAGAAAGCGGTTAGCAAACCTTCATTCACAATGCAGATTGCAAAGATGACAAAGGAAAGGATGGATGCACTACGTGATGTCTGGGTAAGCATAGGCATGGTAAGCACAGAGGTAAGCATGCAGCACAGCAGCACACAGTGTGGCCTCAATGCGTAGCAAAGACAATTCTTTATAAGAATTGGCAGCACAAACAAGTGAAACATTAATATGGGGTGTCTTGGGCAGCAGGCACATTCACATCTGGATGTTTAAACCACAGAAACAAGTACTGGGAGTAGTGCAGTTTGCCAGGCTAAATGAAATGTAAATTAAGGTCAGAAATCAAGTGGCAGCTGAATGCTGTTCCCAGTGAGCCCCTACCACAGGGGTGCCCAACTCTAATCCTGGAGGGCTGCAGTGGCTGCAGGTTTTCATTCTAACTCTTTTCTTAATTAGTGACCAGTTTTTGCTGCTAATTCACTTCTTTTCAATTCATTTTAATTGACTTGCTCTTGAAGACTCAGACCCCTCAATTGTTTCTTTTTCCTTAATTAGCAGCCAAACAACAATGAGATACAAAATGAGCCAAAACAGGCCCAGCAAACTGTGACCGTCACACAATATCTGAAAATAAAGAAAGGTGAAGGTTTCAGGAATGCTGATCTGCTCTTAGAAAAGAGGAAGTCCACAATTTCGGAAATGTCTGCTATTGCACAATGAGAGCAGCAACAAGCCGTAGAATTAAAGAATGAGTTTAACTAACGACAAGACTCAGCGCCTCATTAAGCGACTGGTTGGAGTGAAATTGGTTGGAGTTTGAGGCCCTGACTTAGTTGGTCTTCTGTAGCTCACTCACTTCACATTTCACTTCTGTTTGGGTGCCATTTAAGGAAAGAAATTAAGCAATTCAGAGGAACAATGAAGAAATTCAAGGGAACATTTCTTAAACACCACATCATCCATCCATCCATTATCCAACCCGCTATATCCTAACCACAGGGTCACGGGGGTCTGCTGGAGCCAATTCCAGCCAACACAGGGTGCAAGGCAGGAAACAAACCCCAGGCAGGGTGCCAGCCCACCACAGGGCGCGCATACACACACACACACCCAGCACACACTGGGGACAATTTAGAATTGCCAATACACCTAACCTGCACAATTAAAATTAATTCAAAAGAAGTTAATTAGCAGCAAACACAGATCACTAATTAAGAAAAGGGTTAGAATGAAAACCTGCAGCCACTGCGGCCCTCCAGGATTGGAGTTGGGCACCCTTGCCCTACCAGCTAACTGAAAGGGGAGCAGCAATGAAGATGAACAGTGGCGTATTCCTCTACATCCACATACACCCAAGTTAATAACCACCCTGAGGCAGACTGGCCTGAGAGGTGAAAATTGTGCATTTGTCAGTGTTAACATGTCCTCTGGGACACAGTTTCAATTACATTTGACTTGCCTAGGCATGGGCAACCTCACCTTTTTCCCCAAAGGTAGACTTAGTGCCAGTGTTCCCTTTCTGAAAATCAGTATAGTCTAGTGGTGAGGGTGCCAGGCTTCAAATCCCTGGACTGACTGGGGAATTCCAAATGTACAAACCAGGATGTTTTATTGTAATGCAAGGTTTTGCTGACATTATAAAAATCGAGTTGAACCATGATCTAAAGCCAACATCTGCGCCTATAGTTTGAGCCTGAAAAACTAGGGATAATTAATTTTAAATTACAGATATTCAAGTTTGTAATGAAAAGTCAAGCACAATGACACCTTTTATTGGTTAATTAAAAAGATTATAATATACAAGCTTTCAAGGCAACCCAATCTTGAGTGAAGAAGGGGCCTGAGTTGCCTTGAAAGCTTGAATATTGTAATCTTTTTAGTTAGCCAATAAAACGTGTCATTTTGCTTGACTTTTCACTACATCCATAATGGCTAACACAGTACAATAACCTAATACTACAGATATTTAAGTTTAAAAGACAATCCATCAGTTTCAAAATGCTATCGATAGACTCCCAAATCTGATGAGACTATAACCTTTTTAATTTGTGACTAGACCTGGGCGTCTGGTCTGTTTTAGTGCCACCACAGCAACTCAGGTACTCAATCTAAAAATATCTAAATATACCTTGGATTCAAATGCTACCTACATACTCACTTAGAGGTGGCACCCCCATCTGAAATGCTCATATCATAGCCCCTGTAAAGAAACCTCCACACGGTGCTCCTTAGGTGAGTGAGATTTTACTTTTAAAAGCCAGCATGCACTGTTGCCGTACCAGTGAGCATGGCTTGAGGTGTGTCCTAATTTTGGTTCTTCTTTTTGTTAATGTCTGCATCGTCACGTGATAGTTCTGTATTTACTGAGTGATATCATCTGTTCCTGCACTTTGCCCTCAGAGTCATCACGGCGCTCTACACTTGCACTTGGTAAGGCGCGCTGTTCATCTCTCAGGTGGCCATGTTAGACTGGCCAGCGTGCTCTGTGAACAGGATCACCTGTATTCTGTTTTGTGTGGTTCTTCATCCATTTTTTTATACTCATTGCACGACCAAGCTACCTAGAAGGGGGCCTTCTGCCTGAATTGTCCTTCCCAAGATTTTTTTCATTTTTTTTTCCCTACAAGGTTTTTTTGGGAGTTGTTCTTGTCTTCCTAGAGAACCAAGGCTGGAGTGCTGTCAAAAACTAATCTCGGAAGGAAGCGCACGGGAAATAACCGCACACGGTAAAGTGCGGGCACGGAAAAAAGCACACGACGGCGACATATAACTATTACAAATATAAAATATACACCACCTATACTGCTAGACGTTTTGTTATTATAATAAAATATAAACGATTAACACACCCTAATTAACAGTATTATTGTAAATTAGCGATTCTCCTCAAGTAAGACAATTTGTCCTCAGTTTCGTTATATTTTTCTACAGAGCTGGCAACAGGCGCGTAAAGTTGTCTGTATTTCCTTTTGGTAGGCTCCAGTCTGTTAGCTTGGGTATTCACTGAAGTGAGTTTATGGCATGCTAGATCCTTCCGCAATCCGTCGAAAAGCATCCATACGTTCAGATATCTGCAGTGAAATTAGGGAGTTTAAGGCATTGTGGAAGCCTTCGTAACAATTAGTAGTTCTTGGTGATTTGTTAAGAGCGGCATCGTAATGGTTCCATGTTCTTGGAGGGAACTGAGGGCATCTTCCTGCGGCACCTTCTATATAGGTGGAAAAAAAAATATGTGAGGACATCGTTGAACTTCTCTTCATCAGGAAAAGATTCTGCTAGCCTGGTAAAAGTATTTCTTACGTTAAAGATAATGCAACACGGGATTTTAGCCTTCATTTTGTGTTGACGTTGAATTCGAAGTCCGATTTTAAACCAACTGCATTATTGATTTTCCTTATAAGGCTTTGGCCTAAATGGAAATAACAACCCTTTATTTCGGCTTCCTAGCTCGTATTTTGTGTCACTGCCGGATTATTTTACACTACAGCTGCATTTTGAGCGGGCGCTTACTGTGAAAGGCACTAACTACAGTGTGTAAAAACTGTCAGGCTGACTCGAGCACGAGGGTCTCAAACACTGCAGGTTCTCTTACAACAGCTGCCATGGCCTGAGCATATTCTGTTTCTCTTATTAGCACAATCCAGTTTGGTTTCTCAAATACTTTTGTGCCTGGCAGCTTTTAAATAGGTGCCAGCTGCCTACTAACTACTCAGAACAATTAGCAAGATTACTTTAAATATAATTCTCTCTCTTTTTTTAATTTTAGTGTAATCACTCCATACAAATCGATCAGTTTTTACAGAAAATAGGATTGAAATCAATTAATTCATATCAAAATTCACTAAGTCCGGTAGAGGGTCTCTCGCACCCACAGCCTATCATGGCGGCTCTGAATAGCCAATGCTGGGTATGGTGCCAGTCCTACGTAGGGCACCCATACACCTGGGTATTTCAGAGTTGCCAATCAACCTGACTTCTGCTATACAAATGAAGTATCACACCAATCACAATTTCTTTGAGATGCTTTGGAATAAAATTATGAACACAAATGCCCACATAAGACAAAAAACTCTTGGCCATAGAATGCAGAGGAGTAGCCCTACTTCTAGTGGATGATAATATAAAGCAACCAATATATTCACATCAATGGACATGCGAAAATTCCCTGACCTTGTATTTGCCCAGGTGCTGCCAAATAGTTATAGCCATCTTCAGGGGATTGACTGCCCACTGTGCCCTGTATATCTGGACAGCAGAAGCACAGGAGATGCATCAAGCTGGAATGGAGATTTGCTAGCCAGGGTCATTGACAGAAACATACTTCACAGAGGTTAACAACGCCTGCTGGTCAAACTGTCTACAGAAATGTTACCAAACACAAAACACTTGGAACCAAATGTCATAATAGCAGGTTACTTGAACCCTGATGGACATCATGCATACCACCAGCCGACACCAGATGTTGGGAGGCAGTCACTAAAGGCAATGCTGAACGCTGCTCATCTCGAGCCCACAAGAATGGACACCACAGCCATCTGTCCACTTGCCTTTCAGTGCCATGTTGTGAACGAAGATGCCCAATGGGTTACAAATACTATACCATGAGGACATTATAATAATTCACTTTATTTGAAATACACAATTTCTTGCAGAAGCACAGTGGCGCAGTGGGTAGCACTGCTGCCTCACAGTTAGGTTGGGTTCCCTTCCCAGGTCCTCCCTGCCTGGAGTTTGCATGTTCTCCCCGTGTCTGCATGGGTTTCCTCCCACAGTCCAAAGGCATGCAGGTTAGGTGCATTGGTGATCCTAAATTGTCCCTCGTGTGTGCTTGGCGTGTGTGTGTGTGTTTGTGCCCTGCTGAGACATACAGAGAGGAAGAAAAAAGCTCGGGGTCAATCATTTGTACAGCGCAGGTTTGTAACAGCAGTTGCAGGTTAAGGGCCTTGCTCAAGGGTCCAGTGGTGGGATTCGAACTGGCAGCCTCCCAGCTACCAGCACACATCCTTTAGCCATACCAGATAGCCACCACTCCGCCACTACTATGTACACCCGTCTTAAAGTATAATCCTGCCTTGTGCCAGCTGACACGAGGAAAAGCTAAAGCCTCACAGCGCAATCAGAAAGCTTTAAAGATTTTAGTTTTTATGGAAAATCAGAGGCAGAGATCTGCAGAGTACAGCATTGAGGAGAGCATAATGGATGGACATTAAATCTATCTGATGAGCTAAAATGAGTACTTGTGCACCCTATAGAAGACGAAAGCCATTTAAAAATCCAGACCGTAAAGTGAAAACCATGTCTGTGAAAAGGGAGTAAAAAGAAAAAAAAGAAAATGATGTACACTTGATATGCTAAGACAAGCTCAGAATCACAGAGCCATGTAGGCAGCACCTTTCTTCTGTAGTGTCCTGAATAAAACTAACACTTGAACGTACTCCTCCATAGCATTACAATGGCTTCAGCTTCAAATCATATATGCCTTTGGTACTTTCCACAAAGTAAGGGACTGAAAAGTCACCCTGTTGTGTCTTTATATTGATATGGAAAGTGTGGTTATTGTTGTTGGCTCACTAGAGCAGGGCTGATCATCAGAATATTAACCTTTCATCAGAAGAAACGTGGTGTGATTATTTTTCCAACAGAACTGACACACTGCGGACTGGTTCATCAATCTTACGGCTACTTTTCAGAACAATTTCTCCAGGACAGAATGGACGTGGAAGAGAGCCCTAAGAGAGTAACTCAACAATTTATGAGGTAGGGCTGACAATGAATGAAACTTGAGGACAACAGCTCAACAAATCACAGAACAGGGACCCGTGGACACAGGAGACTGCCCCACTCTGGCCATTTCTAAGGTCAGTCATTGCCACCTTTCCGTCTGCTATGGTGCCTCCTCTTGTTCTCCAGTGCTGTGCTCTAATCAGATCCATGTGAAGCACTCAATTGATCAGAGTAGATGAAGACATGCACTTGTTTTCTTCTCAAGGAATGTGCTGGAGAGATGATGGTCTACTTTTTGTAACCTACCTCTGTATCATCATGCCCATACATACTTTTCCTCAATAGAGATAAACAAAATTCTACTCTTCCTCCCCAGCATGATGCCCCATATACCAGTTTCCTGACAAGATGAATCCTTTGCTCCATCATGTTGCATTTGTTTTCTTCATACAGATATGCTATCTCTGTCCTCTGCATCTCCAGTTTCCAAAATTTTTTTTTTTTTGTTCTAGATGTAACTCTGTAAATCTTCCCACACTGTCCTCCACAGCATCACTCCCTGATAGTCCACCTGCTCAGATGCAGAGCTGTCCTCCACTTTTTTTGCACTTTCAAGCTAAAACAAATTTCCCTCCAGAATAAGAAGTCCATCTAACCTTAGCTAACCTCCCAGCTCTGCAACATTCTGACCTGTCAAGTTAAACCAAGAGAACACTTCTCCTTTGTAGCTTCACAGCCTTTATAATTCAGCAAACATATTGTGAAGCTTGTTGGGACATAAGGATTCGCTCCCCTTGTCTCAGTGCCATGTCACAAGGAAAAGTGTGATGTAAAGAGCCACTTTCTTTTTCCTGTGCAGCCCCCTGGCCCAATAACCCGTTTCCCAAGGATCAGATCTTTACATCTCCATCAGCAGTTATGTACTGAAAGTCAGTTGCATTAAAAGGATGAAGTAATCTCCTTATCTCTGCAGTAATCTACTCTGCCCTCGTTTGTAGTAGTAAAGATCTGTCCTCCTCACCTTCGGCAACTTTCTGCTCAGTCAGCCAGCGTCACCAGATGAAGACGAGTTATTCATTTTTTAGCCACATTCAGAACTGATGGGAGATGAAGACATAGCTTCGTCTTTCTGTTTAGTCTCACTGTTCACGCACTCGTCTTCTTTTTAGACTCACTGTTCACATAATCACTAAATCGCATTCCGAGATGAAAAGGCGCCCTCCTCACGCCCTGCAACTGCATGCTAAGTTCACGTCAAGATCGGAGCGTTCACCCGGATATTAAGCCTTAAACGATCTGCTCGATGTTTGAAGAAAGGTGGTAGTCGAACTAGTAAATCAAGCTCAGTTTCTTATGGTTGACTTAACCATTTTCAGATAACCAAAACATATTTTGTGGATGAATTCCAACCGGCGACGGCAAACATGTCAAACGGTGCAAATATAAAGCCTCATCGAAGCACTTACCATGATGCAAGTCGTCTTTACGTTGTAGTATACAATTTAAAGTAATTAAAACAATCAATAAGTCGTTATGATAAAAATAATAATAATAACAAAAAAAAAACTAGACAGAGACAAGACTCTTCCCGACAGCTATACAAACAACCGGAGGAGAGCACAGCAGCAAAAAGCTCCGCCCACGCTATCTCAAAAAGAGGGCGGGAGAAGATGACGTCGCTCGCCTTATCCCAAGAAGCTATGCGCCTTGGAGTTTTTCGCGCTTAGAATGCGCGTGGGGATCGGGTAGGCAACGCGGAAACAGGTAGTGAAGTTTTGGGATGCTATAATGACTGGAATTTATGGTATAGTGGCTGCTCTTGAGTTAAAGGTGCATGGCAATTTAAAGGACTCTGATAGCTTGATGAAAAAGATTCTATGGTTTGATGAGAAAAAAGTTGAAACACTTTGGGCAAAATTCCAAATACTATGTCTGTTGAAGACCAGTCGAATGCCCATCACCTGTCACATGGTGTAGCACGGTGGAGGTAGCATCATGTTATGGGGATGCTTCTTATTCACAGTGGCAGGCAGGGAGATTGTTCAGAACTGAGGGAAGAATAAATGCATGCAAAAAATTCTGAGCTTTGATAAAATAACATTGCGCTGTAGGTGCTGAATCTGAAGAGCTAGTTAATAGCTAGTTCAAAAAATCTGAATTTCAATATTATTTTTAATGAATACCAATAAAACATAGCAAAATAAAAATATACATTTTAATAGAGCAGTGTATTCACTACACTATTTCTTTGACTACAGCAAGAAATAAAATGTACAGTATCAATTCCAGAAGATAACCATAAAATAACTGTACAGTTTCATATATAGTGTATTATGGTATTAGAGAAAACAATTGGAAACATAATTTTGTTTGTTGGTTTTATTAGGCTTTAAGAATAAATCGCATCAAGTTAAAAAAATCAAATATTCCTAAATATTTGTATTTAAAATTAAAATAAATCATATTCAACACCATTTAGTAGTTATTAAAAGAGAATTTGTAAAGTCTGCGGTGGGTTGGCACCCTGCCCAGGATTGGTTCCTGCCTTGTGCCCTGTGTTGGCTGGGATTGGCTCCGGCAGACCCCCGTGACCCTGTGTTCGGATTCAGCGGGTTGGAAAATGGATGGGTGGATGAATTTGTAAAGTTCCTAGTTTGGGCTGTGCTATTTAACATAGAGATGAGGAAAAGTATTCACACAAAATGGAATTCACAGTAAAAGAAGTTTAGCTTTGCAGAAATATTTCTGAAAAAAATTGTGTTTCAGAACCAACGAATATTGAGCCACCACCACATATATTTTCATGTCACCTGTACACTTTTCCTCCATTTGTTTCTTCTTCTTAATTGTCTTCTCCCATGGCTAATCCCATTTTAATATGGGGTTACTATTTTCTTGATTAGATTTCTCCAATAGAGATTTTGGTGTAAATTTAAGGCATGGCAAAAGTTTATTCTGGTGCAGAACATGAAAGGGAAGGCAACTAGAGAGCCCCAACCTGCAAGCTCTTCTCAGCTGCTAAAATCCATTAGCTTGGGTGTGTGGCCACCAGTGAGTCTCCAGAAGGGTCCTGGCATGGATCAACATATAGAGCTGGGGAAAGTCAGTGCAAAGGAGCAGGCAGTGTGTGAGGTAGATAAAAGTACATGGAGGTGCATGAAAGGGGCAGTGGATGTCACAGCAGCATCTGAGGATGGCCAAGATTGAGGAAACAGCGGTTTTGGTCATGGAATATCCCTCAGAGAGCAATATTCCTTGATTTACTCCTCAAACAACTTTATAAATCCTCAACTCATATTTAGTGAGTGTCCCATTCTGCAATTGCAAAATCAAATGGGAAGTAAATTTTAGTGGCAGTTTTGCAAAACTGTGTGCATATCGAGATTCTGCTGTCTCACTCGTAACTAACTATAAGTAGGTAGTCAAACCTTGCATAGAAACTTAGATGGAGACCACTAGATGGAACACACAAAAATAAGGTGGAACACAAGCTCAATCGCTCAGTTACAAAATAAGCAACGGGAAGATAATCGAAATATTCCCTACCAGTCTCAAAAATGCATTAAAAAAACAGAGCTACATTGAAATTCTGTGCCTCAAAAGAAATGTTTGGTTTTCCACAAAGGTTGGGCAAAAATGTGATTGCTTATAAGCACAAGGACTGTGGCACAGTGTACACTATTTACAAGAGCTCTTTCAGACCCTGTTGGCACTTTGGCCACATGCATAGCATTTCAGTGGTCCAAGTTGGGCACTATAGTTTGCACCCTGTGCGCTCCTAGTTTTGCCCTATAAGCCGACCTCAGTGGGCTCCACACTTTGGCACTAATGGCTTCCTTCTGCAAGTTCCCACTCTGGCTCTACCTCCTGCACTCCCCGAGCTCTGAACCAGTTCCACAAATTGGGTAACGAAGCACGGTTCTTGTCTGTCCCAAATCCCTTTTCGGTACGCTGCAGATGCCGGCAGGCCCCCATGTCCTCGTCCTCCCTCCGTGCTCCCCCAGTCACCCACCTTCTCTGTCCTGGGCTCCAACCAACCCAAGCAGCATAGCCGCCATCAACGTCAGTATCCCACCATGCTCCATGGGCCCTTTTACTCCATGCCCGGCTGGGATAGGGGGGGAACACTCTGTGATTTTTTCTTCACAGATATCCACGTTTGTTTTTTCTTCTTTTTAAATCCTTAACACTTCCTGAGGGGCTGAATGTCTCCACAGTTACTGGAGGTGACCAGCGGGGCACTGAGGACTGGCAGATATAGGATGCAGTCTGAATTGTGACAGTGGAGTGGTATTTTCTCCGGATAGTCCATAGTGTTTACTTTATTATGCATCTTACGATATTAACAACACTTGTTAAACTGCTGTTAATTGAAAGAAGCTCGGTTCTCTGACCTAGAGAAATGCAAACATAAGGAATAAGTGTGGTTGGAGCTAAACTGTCAAAAGTAAAGGTGGTCCTTCAGGGCGATGCCATAGGGAACCCATTTTTGGTTCCCAATAGAACAGTCCACAAAGGATTCAGAAACAACCATGAATAGATGATCACAGATTTGTGAAATACCAATGGGCTCCTGATTTTAAAAGGACTCTTCACTGCATTCAATAACAAAGGCTAAGTTTAGTTAATACCAATACTGCCAATACTGATGCTCTATGTAAGAAAGGTCAGAGCAGACTATACTTCCTTAGAAGGCTGGCGTCCTTCAACATCTGCAATAAGATGCTGCAGATGTTCTACCAGACGGTTGTGGCGAGCGCCCTCTTCTACGCAGTGGTGTGCTGGGGAGGCAGCATAAAGAAGAAGGATGTCTCACGCCTGGACAAACTGGTGAGGAAGGCAGACTCTATTGTAGGAATAAAGCTGGACAGTTTAACATCTGTAGCAGAGCAACAGGCACTAAGCAAACGCCTGTCAATCATGAAGAATCCACTGCATCCACTGAACAGTGTCATCTCCAAGCAGAGGAGTATCTTCAGTGACAGACTTTTGTCACCGTCCTGCTTCACTGACAGACTGAGGAGATCGTTCCTCCCCAACACTATGCGACTCTTCAATTCCACCCGGGGGAGTAAATGCTAACATTACTCAAAGTTATTGTCTGCTTTTACATGCATCTTTATTATTCTTTAATTTAATATTGTTTTTTGTATCAGTATACTGCTGCTGGGTTATGTGAATTTCCCCTTGGGATTAATAAAGTATCTGTCTATCTGTCTAGTTAGTCTTAGTGTTCTGTAGCCTAATGTGATCTGTGTTACTGCTAGCTGGCACTATGCTCTATTTAATTGCAGGCTGCGGCCTTCCTGTTTATGCTGTGCTGGACAAAAGTGCTATACTAGACACATGTCAAGCTCTCTATGGGGGGCTAAGCAGTGTATTTGGTAGAAATGTGCTGGGGGAGCAGAAGGGGTGCATTACTGCCTGCTATACAGACTCTTGAGATTATTGATTTTATTTTATTTAACAGGCTGCTCATTCAAATGATGAAATTGTATGAATACAAAACAAAACAGTATACCTAATGACATTTTTTTTTCTTTTTTAACATGTGGATATATTAAGATTTGGTCTTCATTTTAAAAGTATCTTTAGATAAAGGCAATGTATTTGGAAAAAATAATAAAAGTTTGAGTTTTGTCATAGCAAATCGCAGACTAGGTAGAGTGAGCTGCTAGGTACATCACATTAGGCATGATGATGACTGCCGCTGACAGCTACAATTTTGAAAATGAAGACGACTGAAAATCACTAGAATATTCATTTAATGCGACATGGCTTTTACGTTTATTCAGAAATCACTGGGACTTTCAAAGAAGAACCAGAGTGTGACTTCATTTCTTCACAGAGTCCTTCAGTGTATTTTTTTGTACTCTGATCAAAGCCTATCTGCTGAATTCTGGGAGTCAGTCCACAATTAGCAGTCTCGTGTCACAATAATCCATCTGTGGTCTTGTCTCTCATTTTTTTTTTTTGTTTACTTTCATAGTTCTCCACGTTTATCAAGAATCAGGTGGATAATGGGATAGGCAGACTGAAGCCAGGAGAGGATGCAGAAGCCAACATTAAAGACATGTTTGTAAACCAGGACCGTGACAAAGATGGACGTATCATCATAGAAGAACTTAAGCTGAAGACTGATGATGATGCAGAAAAAGTGAGGCACGAGGAGCTGTAAACATCAAGAAAATGGAGACAAGGAGCTGGCGAGTTGCACACAAGTGAGTGCTGGGTGAAAAGCAGGGTGCTCTGCCGAAATCAGGAGAAACGGCAATGCACTCCAGAGAGGTTCAGGTAAAATAAATAAATAAATAAATAAATAAATAAATAAATACCTGCTTCTTTCCAATGAATGAATTGTGCCCTTGGTTTGACTGGGTAGCTCCTTTAAGAACATATTCTGTGGTTACAGGCATCACATTTTTTCAAGCAGTAAATCAGAAAGACATTTCCTTATTTTATAACAACAAACTTCAGATATGTACACACTTGGAATTTACCGTTATGAGGATTCTACCCAAGTAAGACTTTTTTTCCAGGTTGATCTTTTTACCAAAACTATAACTGGCCTACGGGTATTAAAGTAAATGGTGTTGGTGGGCAGGAGGGATGGGGGCGAGGGTAGTTAGAGGGGAGCTGGGAATGACTTCTCATAGCACTGTTTTAATGTTTTTTTTGTTTTTTTTTTCAATAGAGGAGTGGATTGTGTATTTCATGTACCCTTATAATAAACGTACAGCCCTCTTCTGCCAAAACGTACCAACGAGGCAATCAGTCGGTGTTCAGTCTGCATGTTTTTATTAGCAGCAGGGAGCCGCAGTGTATTTCTAGAAGTGCACAATTTGAAGTCTCCTGTACGTGTGCCTCCATGCACTGTCTCACAATATGAACTTGAGACGAACTAAAATAAAAATATTGCTTTTTTTGTTTTAAAAAGTGTGTCTTTAGCATACTTTTATTTTTTTTATTAGTCTTTTATTTTTTCTGTTTTTCTCAAAACTATTCATAAGCTGTTTTCTTAAAGATAGGAAGTTTATTTTTGACAACTTAGTGTAGCTGTTCCAATGAATACCGTGCTACAGCATATAAAACATATTTGCCAAAGATGTTGTTTAAGAAATATAATTATAATTTGAAATCAATTAATCAAGAATTAAAATGATGTAAACAAGCTTCATTACCAGCTCTCCATTCTCAGATAGCCTACTGGACACTTACTCCAGTCTCAGATAAGTTCCTCTCATAGAGATCACTTTTATAAAGGGGCACAAAAAGAGTGTTAAGTGAAGCTTGAGCTCACATCTGTGATTGAGAAATTTAAAACTTACCCATTTCCTTCAGGTAAGAAACCAGACAGTTACGCAGCTTCCATGAGCCTTGACCTCACAGTATGGCTTAGGCAAGCTCAATTGCTTTTCTACTTTTTCATAAGCTGACATACAATACAGAATTTCTTTTTCTGTTGTTGTCCATGATTCAAGTTCTGACAACACCTTTGCACTTTCAACAGTGCACTTCATGAAAGATAAATACTGGTTATACTGGTTAGTGTAAAATACCAAATAGAGGTATAGAGAACTTCCCATCCAAATTAAAAGCTTTTCCAGAATTTAGCTTAAAGTGTCTCCATTTTCCCTAACACTATATATTCACGTGCAGGTTAAAGAGTGCAGTTTTTAAAGTGCTTCTCTTCAGATAAGCAGCCATGACCTGAGTCACTTTAAAACATGAAGTGGAACCGTGTGCTTTCATGCTGCTGTAGAAAAATGCTAGCTTTCAAATTTAGGTGCTGGTTTACTCTCAAATTAAGAAAAATGAGTACAAAGATGTCTCCTGAAGTGTGGTGTGGCCAGCTTCCTCTTGAAGCAGATGAAGATTAAAAGGGTACGCATGTCTGGCCTTTTTCAGTTCTGAGCCGAGATGTACTGCAGAATGGCGTTCACAACGTTCAGCGTTTCGTCCTTCTCCAACACAATGTCATAACCCTCCAAATACTGGCCCCTAAGCTTGTCCACCTGTGGAGAGAGGTTTTTAGGAGACTTTTCACACCAACCACCTTTATCAGCGCCAGATGTTTTTTTGGCAACATGTTTCCCTTAACTATAATTGGTCAAATTTTCCCAATTAAATCAAATATCCTTTACTTTTTCATTCTCTCTCAAGCTATTTGTTCTGAGAGTTCCCAATCATAACAACAAAAACAAAAATCAGACATTTAGGGTTGGTGTTTATCTTCACATACCTTGTCATTCAGATAACCAATCTTCAGGATGTTTTCCATGTTCTCAACTCCATCAGCCATCTGGAGGTCTCCCAAGGAGTCACCCAACAAGATGACATTACGTTTATCGTCGAGTTTCTCAAAATGGCCAGAATTCTTCAGAGCTCCTTCATGCTTGTTGTACGTGTGAATGAGATCACCTTTGAACCCCTGCAAAATGCCCTAAGGCACAACAAAGAAGTCTCCATAAATAAGGTGGCACATTCTCTGAGAACTTGCTTAGAGTAGGAATGAAGCTGTCTTCTAGAGATAACTGCCGTTTTCAATCAGCAGGCAACCCAGAAATGAAGACCGTTAACTCCTTCAGCATATCCCTGCAAATAAACACATCTACCAAAAAACAAACCCACACCCCAGCAAGGTTATTATAGTTAATGAAAACTAAAATCAAAACTGAAACTATTATTTAAAAAACATTTTCATAAACTGAAATAAAATACTTAACAAAACTGAAATGAAAAACTAAAACTAAACGAAACTATTAAAGTAGCTGGAAAGACTAACTGAAATAAAATTGCAATTTACTAAAATATTTTTAGTTTTTGAATGATTATTCTTGCCATTAGTCTTTAACCCTTGTACGTTTTAACTCTAAAACAGAAAGTCATCTCTCATGAGCCACCTGCACATACTCATCCAGTGAATGGTGGCTGGTGATGGAGGGCAGGTGTTCACACAGCATTTGCGGTGACAGAGCAAACTGAATGCGGGTGCGTAAAGCGTGTGGAATAGAAAGCGGTTTATGCGCCGCCTTTCTTTGTGCTTGTTGTATATCAAAATGTAATTTAAACGGCTGAAATCAATGTGGGTGGCACGGTGGCACAGTGGGTAGTGCTGCTGCCTCGCAGTTAGGAGACGCGGGTTCGCTTCCTGGGTCCTCCCTGCGTGTTCTCCCTGTGTCTGCGTTTGTTTCCTCTGGGTGCTCCAGTTTCCTCCCACAGTGTGTTTGTGTGTGTGTGTGTGTGTGTGTGTGCGCGCCCTGCCCGGAGTTTGTTTCCTGTCTTGCGCCCTGTGTTGGCTGGGATTGGCTCCAGCAGACCCCTGTGACCCTGTAGTTAGGATACAGTGGGTTGAATAATGGATGGATGGATGGAAATCAGAATGTGCTGGTCAACAAAACATTTACTATATGGACAGAAAAATCACGAGTGAGTAACGTTTCAGTTTATTTCTCAGATGACTGCTTTTTGTTGACAGCAATTCACCAGCCACTTCGCACAGGAGAAATCATTTTTTACTTTCTCATATACAAAGTATAAAGAAAGTATAGTAATCATGAAAAAATTCAGCCTCAATATTTTGATGAATCTTGACGTTATAGACCTCCCAGAGTCCAAAAGTACAGTTTTTTGGAATTGTGTGTGTGCGTGTCTGTGTGTGTGTATAAACACGTTAACTTAAAAACGCAACTAGATAGATGAATGAAATTCAGCATGCGTTTGTTACACCACAATTATAGATCTGTATTAACTTTTAGATCAAACCCATCACCCGGAAGTGGTACTTTACCAGAACACATACTCGATTTTTTTTTTTTTTTTATTCATGCAGCTGCAGAGTCCAATTTATTCAACTTTACAACAATAATAAAAATTCAACTTTATTAATAATTATTCAAAATATTATTCATTTGATTTGATTTGTTGTTGATGGTTCCTTAATGTACATAATATAAAAATGATATGCTCATTATGGGTTTACTGTCCTTTCTGTGGGGCTATTCAAGTCTCACTGACCCTAACCTTCTTTGTTTCCCTCAATACAGCAGCTGTAACTGATTCAAGTCTAAGAGCCCCCGTGATTTCCATGAGAACATATTTTAAAAATGTGTGTAAAATTGTTCATATTCAGTATCTAGTTTTGATCATGCTTGTTTTTATAAGACAAAAGCAAAACCAGATAGTAAACCATGTAAGCTTCCACTAAACATTAAACTCATATCCAGTCTGTTAAGTGTACTGTTCTGTCTGATTGTGACAAAAAACTAAACTCCATAGGAGCTCCATGCCATAATTACTAAAACTAAAACTGAAACTAATAGATATAAAAACAAAATGGAAATGTCTTTGTGAAATAAAAATAAAACTAAAACTAAAAATACACAATGAAGGAAAACTAAAACTAAACTGAATTTCCAAGTAAGGTCAGAAAAAATATAGAAATAAAACCTAATATAAAAAGGCAAAACTATAATAACCTTGCACCCCAGCTCAGAAATGTGACGCACAGAAATTCCTTAGCATGATAACCAATTTAAAATTAAAAAAAATCTCCTTCGCTCGAGATGATGTTTAGAAGAGCACAGATCGCCAGTGTGTGAGCAGACAGCACAACAATTTCAATCTCATCATCAGGGAGAGCGTGTAGAGTTCAAATAGCCGTGTGTGGTGAAGGTTTATGTAGATGGAAATTCTGGTAGGTCACTTGTTAAGGGAAACTTTCTCACAAACTTTTTCTTTACATAGAGAACCACAGAAACATGGAATAAGTGACCAAACAGTGTGGCAGACAGTAAGACTTTAGGGACTTTCAAAACTCGACTTGATGTTATTTTGGAAAAATTAAGTGGATAGGTCTGGCGAGCTTGTGGGGCTGAATGGCCTGTTCTTGTACAGATTGTTCTAATGTCAGGCAATGCAGACTACTGACTAGGCAATTAGAGTAAAATGCAAAGGTTGTCAGTTTATTTTTATTTTATTTTATATATTTATATTTTATTTATTTTTAATAACAATTGAGTTATTTAACATCACAGGGTGATAGAAACGATTGTAGCACAACTCTACTGGTTAAAGCGGAATGTTGAACACTTACATTTCCATCAAAGTCCATGTAGTTGGAGACAACAGTTATGTTGGAGTAGAAAACACCAGCCTGCCGAATGACCTCCTCAAGGATGTCTCCAATTCCAGCAGAGAAAATGAACAAAGGAATGCCATTCTTATGTAGCTGCCTGAAAAAGACTTCAAAACCTTCCCTGTTGGGAGGATAAAACAGCAAATGTGTGTGTTAAAATCAAATCAAATTCAAATAATCAGCTCTGCACCTCCTCTCCCCACCAGGTTCCTAATAATACTGTAAATGTTCTAAGGCCATGGCTCAATAAGCACTGGCTCTCCAGTAAAGCTACTAAGATATCCATCCTGATTTCTTAACTACCCTTTATAGAGTATGAATCTAGGGGAGCACAAGTGGCCAACCCTGAGAGCTTCAGGAAGCCAGGAGTATACTCTTTCCGCTGCCTTGCCACCAAGGAGTTTTCTTTATCTACTTCAGCAGCCTCCACTCCACTGATAGGTGAGTACCTTTAGAGTCCCCTGATTCGGCTTCCTCAACAGAAAGCATGTCGGTGGAATTCAGGAGTCTCTGAACTGCTACATTCACTGCCCGACTATATCCCTAGAAGCTCTCTGTCCTTGCTATACATAGGATGGGTGAAGCACAGTTTCTCCTTTTGAACTACCTCATGGTTTTCCAGAACTGTTTTGAGGCCAACCTGAAACTCATTATCCATGACATAATTAAACTCTTCCCACAGCTAAATTTTTGCTTCAGCCAAGTGTCATCACCATATTCTGGTTATCCTGTCAGTACCTGTCAGCTGCCTCTGATGTCTCACAAGATACCCAAAGCTTGGAAGGAATTTTTAAGAAGGTGGACCGAAGAGTGTGTTCCAACTTTAGGAGTATTACACTACTCCCTGGGAAGGTCAAGACCAGAGTGCTAGAAAGGAGGGCCCATCTGTTGATTGAACTTCAGATTCAAGAGGAAAAATGTGGATTTTGGCCTGGTCACAGAACACTGGACCAGCCCTTGACCTTCACGAGAGTTTTGGAGGGTTTGTGGGAGTATGCCCAACCAGCCTACGTGTTTTTTGCGGACTCGGAGAAGGAATATGGCTGTGTCCCCTTGAGGCAAACTATATGGGATGCTTTGGGAATATGGGCTACCGGGCCTGCTGTTGTGGGCTACTCCATCTTTGCAAGTCAGAATTTCTTAATGTGAGTTTGGGACTCTGCCAGGGCTGCCCCTGTCACCAATCCAGTTCATAATTTTTATGCACAGAATTTCTAGATGCAGCAAAGGGGTGGAGGAAGACTAGTTCAGTGATCTCTGGATCACATCTCTGCAGTATAAAACACTTGAATCACATCGTGCGGTCTTTTGGAGTGTATAACTCATTTGCTGTTGCTAATATCGTGTACATTCAAGTAAACGTTTTCTTCTTGTTTTGACATGTTCAAGCATCAAACAAACCAACCGAAATGGTAATGGAGTCAGCACAGTGCTGCAGTGGTTAGTGTTGCTGCTGTGGTCCAAGGGTATCTATGCAAAATTTGCAGGTTCTCCCAGTATCTTTGTTGGGGTCCTTTCACCCATTTACACGTTATGTAATATCTGAAAGACATATACATTAGGATAATTTGTGATTCTAAATTGGTGTGCATTTGCATATTCTTTAATGAGCTTTCACCCACTATTGTTAAGGATTCCCTTTTAACTCTCCATGAACCTGCACTCGAAAAAAAGGCTTCAGGAAATCAATGCTGTCTCCTCCTAGCTCCACAGAATTGTTGAACAGGGTTTGTATATAACAGCTAGAGAGAACATTAGAACAATCTAAACGAGGACAAGCCATTCAGCTCGACAAAGCTTGCCAGTGCTATCCTATTAATTCTTGTAAAATAACATCAAGTCTAATTTTGAAAGTTCCTAAAGTCCTCGTGTCTACCACAGTACTCGGTCACTTCTTCCTTGTGTCTGTGGTTCTGTCTGCAAAGAAAAACTTTGTAATGTTTGTGCAAAATTTACCCTTAACAAGTTTTCAACTGTGTGCCTGTGTTCTTGATGAACTAATCTTAAAGTCACTGTCTCAATCTACTGGACTAATTCCCTTCATAATTTTAAACACTTCAGTTATGTCTCCTCTTCATCTTCTTTTGTTTAAACTGAAAAGGCTCAGCTCTTTTAATCTGTCCTCACATCTCATCTCCTGCAGTCCTGGACTCAGCTCAGTTGCTCTTCTCTGGACTATTTCCAGTGCTGCTCTGTCCTTTTTGTAGCCTGGAGAGCAAAACTGCACACAGGACACCAGATGAGGCCTCAGCAGTGTGTTATAAAGCTTCAGCATAACCTTCTTGGACTTGAACTCTACACATCAGGATGCTATATAACCTGACATTCTGTTAGCCTTCTTAATGGCTTCTGAACAGTGCCCAGCAGTTAAGAGTGTTGAGTCCACTGTGACTCCTAAAGCCTTCTCATAAGGTGGACTTTTGATTTTCAGACCTCCCATTGTGTATTCAAATCTAACATTTTTACTTCCTACGTGTAATACTTGACATTTACTTGCATTAAATTTTATCTGCCACAAACCTGTCCAAACCTGTATGCTGTCTAAGTTCCTCTATGATAATTTAGCTGATGATCTCTTTATCCTCCTGGCTTGGTATCATCTGCAGACTTAACCAGCTGTTTACTTCTATTCCTATCCAAGAGTGGCCAAGAGAGTGTAAGAAGGCGCAACATAGAAACTCTTGCTTTGTTCCCAGACTTAGGTCAGTGTCTCCCATAATTCTTTTTGGTTATTTTCTCCATTTCTTACCAAGATAAAGTGCTAAATACAAACTCCTTCTAACCCAAACCTCAATGTTTCCATTCAGTCTCTTGATTCTTGAGGTTTATGTGGCAGACTGGTAAATTACAGTACTCCATAATGAAATAAAGGGTGCTATTTTATGTTTATTTGGTTTCAGAGACAAGAGATAAAGAGTCAGGAGGCAGATCACTACATAAGCTTGCCAGCCCGCCAACTCAAACCCACCAGCTAACCCCCCCACTGCCCAAAAAGATAAAGCAAAACCCTGGCCTACCTGAGCATAACATTGGACTCCTTTACCACCTGAGTTATTTGAGATTTCTGAATCTTCTCTGCAACAAGAAAGTTATGTGCTTTTGTCCACCTAAGGAGAAGGAGATCAAAAATATTAGAAATACAACAAGAGACCAAATAAAGAGCAAAACCAAAATAAATAAATAAATAAAATAATAATAAAAGGAGAACCATAGACTCACCATTCCACCATGAATGGCAGCTTCTCTTCAACAGTGAAGGCAGGATCAATTTCAATTGGGTAGTACGTATTTAACAGGTCCTTAAGCTGTGCAAAGAAAAGTTTGAAAATTGTGTGTCCTTATTTTAATGAAAACTGAGACTCTGGATCCCAGGCCATCACAACTACAAACTGTCCCTACCTGGCCTTCTTTCCAGGTCTACACATCTGAAAGACTTTCCTACAAGCATTTCCTCCAATACGGAAATCTTGAAACTAGAGAGTTAATGGAGTGCACTTGTTTACAGCGTGAAGTGTCATGAAAATCAAGTGTGTATTAATGGTTTGCCTTCAAAAAACACAACCAGCTGAAATACTGCTAGAGAAATATGCAGACTGGAAAGGAACAATGTGACAGGCAGAAAGACACATACAGTAGATAGATAGCTAG
>JANRMT010057578.1:24188-51253 GCA_026402145.1 Polypterus bichir lapradei
CTAGCTATCTATCTACTGTATGTGTCTTTCTGCCTGTCACATTGTTCCTTTCCAGTCTGCATATTTCTCTAGCAGTATTTCAGCTGGTTGTGTTTTTTGAAGGCAAACCATTAATACACACTTGATTTTCATGACACTTCACGCTGTAAACAAGTGCACTCCATTAACTCTCTAGTTTCAAGATTTCCGTATTGGAGGAAATGCTTGTAGGAAAGTCTTTCAGATGTGTAGACCTGGAAAGAAGGCCAGGTAGGGACAGTTTGTAGTTGTGATGGCCTGGGATCCAGAGTCTCAGTTTTCATTAAAATAAGGACACACAATTTTCAAACTTTTCTTTGCACAGCTTAAGGACCTGTTAAATACGTACTACCCAATTGAAATTGATCCTGCCTTCACTGTTGAAGAGAAGCTGCCATTCATGGTGGAATGGTGAGTCTATGGTTCTCCTTTTATTATTATTTTATTTATTTATTTATTTTGGTTTTGCTCTTTATTTGGTCTCTTGTTGTATTTCTAATATTTTTGATCTCCTTCTCCTTAGGTGGACAAAAGCACATAACTTTCTTGTTGCAGAGAAGATTCAGAAATCTCAAATAACTCAGGTGGTAAAGGAGTCCAATGTTATGCTCAGGTAGGCCAGGGTTTTGCTTTATCTTTTTGGGCAGTGGGGGGGTTAGCTGGTGGGTTTGAGTTGGCGGGCTGGCAAGCTTATGTAGTGATCTGCCTCCTGACTCTTTATCTCTTGTCTCTGAAACCAAATAAACATAAAATAGCACCCTTTATTTCATTATGGAGTACTGTAATTTACCAGTCTGCCACATAAACCTCAAGAATCAAGATACTGAATGGAAACATTGAGGTTTGAGTTAGAAGGAGTTTGTATTTAGCACTTTATCTTGGTAAGAAATGGAGAAAATAACCAAAAAGAATTATGGGAGACACTGACCTAAGCCTGGGAAAAAAGCAAGAGTTTCTATGTTGCGCCTTCTTACACTCTCTTGGCCACTCTTGGATAGGAATAGAAGTAAACAGCTGGTTAAGTCTGCAGATGATACCAAGCCAGGAGGATAAAGAGATCATCAGCTAAATTATCATAGAGGAACTTAGACAGCATACAGGTTTGGACAGGTTTGTGGCAGATAAAATTTAATGCAAGTAAATGTCAAGTATTACACGTAGGAAGTAAAAATGTTAGATTTGAATACACAATGGGAGGTCTGAAAATCAAAAGTCCACCTTATGAGAAGGCTTTAGGAGTCACAGTGGACTCAACACTCTTAACTGCTGGGCACTGTTCAGAAGCCATTAAGAAGGCTAACAGAATGTCAGGTTATATAGCATCCTGATGTGTAGAGTTCAAGTCCAAGAAGGTTATGCTGAAGCTTTATAACACACTGCTGAGGCCTCATCTGGTGTCCTGTGTGCAGTTTTGCTCTCCAGGCTACAAAAAGGACAGAGCAGCACTGGAAATAGTCCAGAGAAGAGCAACTGAGCTGAGTCCAGGACTGCAGGAGATGAGATGTGAGGACAGATTAAAAGAGCTGAGCCTTTTCAGTTTAAACAAAGAAGATGAAGAGGAGACATAACTGAAGTGTTTAAAATTATGAAGGGAATTAGTCCAGTAGATTGAGACAGTGACTTTAAGATTAGTTCATCAAGAACACAGGCACACAGTTGAAAACTTGTTAAGGGTAAATTTTGCACAAACATTACAAAGTTTTTCTTTGCAGACAGAACCACAGACACAAGGAAGAAGTGACCGAGTACTGTGGTAGACACGAGGACTTTAGGAACTTTCAAAATTAGACTTGATGTTATTTTACAAGAATTAATAGGATAGCACTGGCAAGCTTTGTCGAGCTGAATGGCTTGTCCTCGTTTAGATTGTTCTAATGTTCTCTCTAGCTGTTATATACAAACCCTGTTCAACAATTCTGTGGAGCTAGGAGGAGACAGCATTGATTTCCTGAAGCCTTTTTTTCGAGTGCAGGTTCATGGAGAGTTAAAAGGGAATCCTTAACAATAGTGGGTGAAAGCTCATTAAAGAATATGCAAATGTACACCAATTTAGAATCACAAATTATCCTAATGTATATGTCTTTCAGATATTACATAACGTGTAAATGGGTGAAAGGACCCCAACAAAGATACTGGGAGAACCTGCAAATTTTGCATAGATACCCTTGGACCTCAGCAGCAACACTAACCACTGCAGCACTGTGCTGACTCCATTACCATTTCGGTTGGTTTGTTTGATGCTTGAACATGTCAAAACAAGAAGAAAACGTTTACTTGAATGTACACGATATTAGCAACAGCAAATGAGTTATACACTCCAAAAGACCGCACGATGTGATTCAAGTGTTTTATACTGCAGAGATGTGATCCAGAGATCACTGAACTAGTCTTCCTCCACCCCTTTGCTGCATCTAGAAATTCTGTGCATAAAAATTATGAACTGGATTGGTGACAGGGGCAGCCCTGGCAGAGTCCCAAACTCACATTAAGAAATTCTGACTTGCAAAGATGGAGTAGCCCACAACAGCAGGCCCGGTAGCCCATATTCCCAAAGCATCCCATATAGTTTGCCTCAAGGGGACACAGCCATATTCCTTCTCCGAGTCCGCAAAAAACACGTAGGCTGGTTGGGCATACTCCCACAAACCCTCCAAAACTCTCGTGAAGGTCAAGGGCTGGTCCAGTGTTCTGTGACCAGGCCAAAATCCACATTTTTCCTCTTGAATCTGAAGTTCGATCAACAGATGGGCCCTCCTTTCTAGCACTCTGGTCTTGACCTTCCCAGGGAGTAGTGTAATACTCCTAAAGTTGGAACACACTCTTTGGTCCACCTTCTTCAAAATTCCTTCCAAGCTTTGGGTATCTTGTGAGACATCAGAGGCAGCTGACAGGTACTGACGGGATAACCAGAATATGGTGATGACACTTGGCTGAAGCAAAAATTCAGCTGTGGGAAGAGTTTAATTATGTCATGGATAATGAGTTTCAGGTTGGCCTCAAAACAGTTCTGGAAAACCATGAGGTAGTTCAAAAGGAGAAACTGTGCTTCACCCATCCTATGTATAGCAAGGACAGAGAGCTTCTAGGGATATAGTCGGGCAGTGAATGCAGCAGTTCAGAGACTCCTGAATTCCACCGACATGCTTTCTGTTGAGGAAGCCGAATCAGGGGACTCTAAAGGTACTCACCTATCAGTGGAGTGGAGGCTGCTGAAGTAGATAAAGAAAACTTCTTGGTGGCAAGGCAGCGGAAAGAGTTTACTCCTGGCTTCCTGAAGCTCTCAGGGTTGGCCACGTGTGCTCCCCTAGATTCAAACTCTATTAAGGGTAGTTAAGAAATCAGGATGGATATCTTAGTAGCTTTACTGGAGAGCCAGTGCTTATTGAGCCATGGCCTTGGAACATTTACAGTATTATTAGAAACCTGGTGGGGAGAGGAGGTGCAGAGCTGATTATTTGAATTTGATTTGATTTTAACACACACATTTGCTGTTTTATCCTCCCAACAGGGAAGGTTTTGAAGTCTTTTTCAGGCAGCTACATAAGAATGGCATTCCTTTGTTCATTTTCTCTGCTGGAATTGGAGACATCCTTGAGGAGGTCATTCGGCAGGCTGGTGTTTTCTACTCCAACATAACTGTTGTCTCCAACTACATGGACTTTGATGGAAATGTAAGTGTTCAACATTCCGCTTTAACCAGTAGAGTTGTGCTACAATCGTTTCTATCACCCTGTGATGTTAAATAACTCAATTGTTATTAAAAATAAATAAAATATAAATATATAAAATAAAATAAAAATAAACTGACAACCTTTGCATTTTACTCTAATTGCCTAGTCAGTAGTCTGCATTGCCTGACATTAGAACAATCTGGACAATAACAGGCCATTCAGCCCCACAAAGCTCGCCAGACCTATCCACTTAATTTTTCCAAAATAACATCAAGTCGAGTTTTGAAAGTCCCTAAAGTCTTACTGTCTGCCACACTGTTTGGTCACTTATTCCATGTTTCTGTGGTTCTCTATGTAAAGAAAAAGTTTGTGAGAAAGTTTCCCTTAACAAGTGACCTACCAGAATTTCCATCTACATAAACCTTCACCACACACGGCTATTTGAACTCTACACGCTCTCCCTGATGATGAGTTGAAGTTGTTGTGCTGTCTGCTCACACACTGGCGATCTGGGCTCTTCTAAACATCATCTCGAGCGAAGGAGATTTTTTTTAATTTTAAATTGGTTATCATGCTAAGGAATTTCTGTGCGTCACATTTCTGAGCTGGGGTGCAAGGTTATTATAGTTTTGCCTTTTTATATTAGGTTTTATTTCTATATTTTTTCTGACCTTACTTGGAAATTCAGTTTAGTTTTAGTTTTCCTTCATTGTGTATTTTTAGTTTTAGTTTTATTTTTATTTCACAAAGACATTTCCATTTTGTTTTTATATCTATTAGTTTCAGTTTTAGTTTTAGTAATTATGGCATGGAGCTTCTATGGAGTTTAGTTTTTTGTCACAATCAGACAGAACAGTACACTTAACAGACTGGATATGAGTTTAATGTTTAGTGGAAGCTTACATGGTTTACTATCTGGTTTTGCTTTTGTCTTATAAAAACAAGCATGATCAAAACTAGATACTGAATATGAACAATTTTACACACATTTTTAAAATATTTTCTCATGGAAATCACGGGGGCTCTTAGACTTGAATCAGTTACAGCTGCTGTATTGAGGGAAACAAAGAAGGTTAGGGTCAGTGAGACTTGAATAGCCCCACAAAGGACAGTAAACCCATAATGAGCATATCATTTTTATATTATGTACATTAAGGAACCATCAACAACAAATCAAATCAAATGAATAATATTTTGAATAATTATTAATAAAGTTGAATTTTTATTATTGTTGTAAAGTTGAATAAATTGGACTCTGCAGCTGCATGAATAAAAAAAAAAAAAAAATCGAGTATGTGTTCTGGTAAAGTACCACTTCCGGGTGATGGGTTTGATCCAAAAGTTAATACAGATCTATAATTGTGGTGTAACAAACGCATGCTGAATTTCATTCATCTATCTAGTTGCGTTTTTAAGTTAACGTGTTTATACACACACACAGACACGCACACACACAATTCCAAAAAACTGTACTTTTGGACTCTGGGAGGTCTATAACGTCAAGATTCATCAAAATATTGAGGCTGAATTTTTTCATGATTACTATACTTTCTTTATACTTTGTATATGAGAAAGTAAAAAATGATTTCTCCTGTGCGAAGTGGCTGGTGAATTGCTGTCAACAAAAAGCAGTCATCTGAGAAATAAACTGAAACGTTACTCACTCGTGATTTTTCTGTCCATATAGTAAATGTTTTGTTGACCAGCACATTCTGATTTCCATCCATCCATCCATTATTCAACCCACTGTATCCTAACTACAGGGTCACAGGGGTCTGCTGGAGCCAATCCCAGCCAACACAGGGCGCAAGACAGGAAACAAACTCCGGGCAGGGCGCGCACACACACACACACACACACACACAAACACACTGTGGGAGGAAACTGGAGCACCCAGAGGAAACAAACGCAGACACAGGGAGAACACGCAGGGAGGACCCAGGAAGCGAACCCGCGTCTCCTAACTGCGAGGCAGCAGCACTACCCACTGTGCCACCGTGCCACCCACATTGATTTCAGCCGTTTAAATTACATTTTGATATACAACAAGCACAAAGAAAGGCGGCGCATAAACCGCTTTCTATTCCACACGCTTTACGCACCCGCATTCAGTTTGCTCTGTCACCGCAAATGCTGTGTGAACACCTGCCCTCCATCACCAGCCACCGATCACTGGTTGAGTATGTGCAGGTGGCTCATGAGAGATGACTTTCTGTTTTAGAGTTAAAACGTACAAGGGTTAAAGACTAATGGCAAGAATAATCATTCAAAAACTAAAAATATTTTAGTAAATTATAATTTTATTTCAGTTAGTCTTTCCAGCTACTTTAATAGTTTCATTTAGTTTTAGTTTTTCATTTCAGTTTTGTTAAGTATTTTATTTCAGTTTATGAAAATGTTTTTTTAATAATAGTTTCAGTTTTGATTTTAGTTTTCATTAACTATAATAACCTTGCTGGGGTGTGGGTTTGTTTTTTGGTAGATGTGTTTATTTGCAGGGATATGCTGAAGGAGTTAACGGTCTTCATTTCTGGGTTGCCTGCTGATTGAAAACGGCAGTTATCTCTAGAAGACAGCTTCATTCCTACTCTAAGCAAGTTCTCAGAGAATGTGCCACCTTATTTATGGAGACTTCTTTGTTGTGCCTTAGGGCATTTTGCAGGGGTTCAAAGGTGATCTCATTCACACGTACAACAAGCATGAAGGAGCTCTGAAGAATTCTGGCCATTTTGAGAAACTCGACGATAAACGTAATGTCATCTTGTTGGGTGACTCCTTGGGAGACCTCCAGATGGCTGATGGAGTTGAGAACATGGAAAACATCCTGAAGATTGGTTATCTGAATGACAAGGTATGTGAAGATAAACACCAACCCTAAATGTCTGATTTTTGTTTTTGTTGTTATGATTGGGAACTCTCAGAACAAATAGCTTGAGAGAGAATGAAAAAGTAAAGGATATTTGATTTAATTGGGAAAATTTGACCAGTTATAGTTAAGGGAAACATGTTGCCAAAAAAACATCTGGCGCTGATAAAGGTGGTTGGTGTGAAAAGTCTCTTAAAAACCTCTCTCCACAGGTGGACAAGCTTAGGGGCCAGTATTTGGAGGGTTATGACATTGTGTTGGAGAAGGACGAAACGCTGAACGTTGTGAACGCCATTCTGCAGTACATCTCAGCTCAGAACTGAAAAAGGCCAGACATGCGTACCCTTTTAATCTTCATCTGCTTCAAGAGGAAGCTGGCCACACCACACTTCAGGAGACATCTTTGTACTCATTTTTCTTAATTTGAGAGTAAACCAGCACCTAAATTTGAAAGCTAGCATTTTTCTACAGCAGCATGAAAGCACACGGTTCCACTTCATGTTTTAAAGTGACTCAGGTCATGGCTGCTTATCTGAAGAGAAGCACTTTAAAAACTGCACTCTTTAACCTGCACGTGAATATATAGTGTTAGGGAAAATGGAGACACTTTAAGCTAAATTCTGGAAAAGCTTTTAATTTGGATGGGAAGTTCTCTATACCTCTATTTGGTATTTTACACTAACCAGTATAACCAGTATTTATCTTTCATGAAGTGCACTGTTGAAAGTGCAAAGGTGTTGTCAGAACTTGAATCATGGACAACAACAGAAAAAGAAATTCTGTATTGTATGTCAGCTTATGAAAAAGTAGAAAAGCAATTGAGCTTGCCTAAGCCATACTGTGAGGTCAAGGCTCATGGAAGCTGCGTAACTGTCTGGTTTCTTACCTGAAGGAAATGGGTAAGTTTTAAATTTCTCAATCACAGATGTGAGCTCAAGCTTCACTTAACCCCCCTTTTGTGCCCCTTTATAAAAGTGATCTCTATGAGAGGAACTTATCTGAGACTGGAGTAAGTGTCCAGTAGGCTATCTGAGAATGGAGAGCTGGTAATGAAGCTTGTTTACATCATTTTAATTCTTGATTAATTGATTTCAAATTATAATTATGTTTCTTAAACCCATCTTTGACAAATATGTTTTATATGCTGTAGCACGGTATTCATTGTCAAAAATAAACTTCCTGCCTTTAAGAAAACAGCTTATGAATAGTTTTGAGAAAAACAGAAAAAATAAAAGTGCTAAAAACACAGTTTTTAAAACAAAAAAAAGCAATATTTTTATTTTAGTTCGTCTCAAGTTCATATTGTGAGACAGTGCATGGAGGCACACGTACAGGAGACTTCAAATTGTGCACTTCTAGAAATACACTGCGGCTCCCTGCTGCTAATAAAAACATGCAGACTGAACACCGACTGATTGCCTCGTTGGTACGTTTTGGCAGAAGAGGGCTGTACGTTTATTATAAGGGTACATGAAATACACAATCCACTCCTCTATTGAAAAAAAAAACAAAAAAAACATTAAAACAGTGCTATGAGAAGTCATTCCCAGCTCCCCTCTAACTACCCTCGCCCCCATCCCTCCTGCCCACCAACACCATTTACTTTAATACCCGTAGGCCAGTTATAGTTTTGGTAAAAAGCTCAACCTGGAAAAAAAGTCTTACTTGGGTAGAATCCTCATAACGGTAATTTCCAAATGTGCGCATATCTGAAGTTTGTTGTTATAAAATAAGGAAATGTCTTTCTGATGTACTGCTTGACAAAATGTGATGCCTGTAACCACAGAATATGTTCTTAAAGGAGCTACCCAGTCAAACCAAGGGCACAATTCATTCATTGGAAAGAAGCAGGTATTTATTTATTTATTTATTTATTTATTTATTTATTTTACCTGAACCTCTCTGGAGTGCATTGCCGTTTCTCCTGATTTCGGCAGAGCACCCTGCTTTTCACCCAGCACTCACTTGTGTGCAACTCGCCAGCTCCTTGTCTCCATTTTCTTGATGTTTACAGCTCCTCGTGCCTCACTTTTTCTGCATCATCATCAGTCTTCAGCTTAAGTTCTTCTATGATGATACGTCCATCTTTGTCACGGTCCTGGTTTACAAACATGTCTTTAATGTTGGCTTCTGCATCCTCTCCTGGCTTCAGTCTGCCTATCCCATTATCCACCTGATTCTTGATAAACGTGGAGAACTATGAAAGTAAACAAAAAAAAAAAATGAGAGACAAGACCACAGATGGATTATTGTGACACGAGACTGCTAATTGTGGACTGACTCCCAGAATTCAGCAGATAGGCTTTGATCAGAGTACAAAAAAATACACTGAAGGACTCTGTGAAGAAATGAAGTCACACTCTGGTTCTTCTTTGAAAGTCCCAGTGATTTCTGAATAAACGTAAAAGCCATGTCGCATTAAATGAATATTCTAGTGATTTTCAGTCGTCTTCATTTTCAAAATTGTAGCTGTCAGCGGCAGTCATCATCATGCCTAATGTGATGTACCTAGCAGCTCACTCTACCTAGTCTGCGATTTGCTATGACAAAACTCAAACTTTGATTATTTTTTCCAAATACATTGCCTTTATCTAAAGATACTTTTAAAATGAAGACCAAATCTTAATATATCCACATGTTAAAAAAGAAAAAAAAATGTCATTAGGTATACTGTTTTGTTTTGTATTCATACAATTTCATCATTTGAATGAGCAGCCTGTTAAATAAAATAAAATCAATAATCTCAAGAGTCTGTATAGCAGGCAGTAATGCACCCCTTCTGCTCCCCCAGCACATTTCTACCAAATACACTGCTTAGCCCCCCATAGAGAGCTTGACATGTGTCTAGTATAGCACTTTTGTCCTGCACAGCATAAACAGGAAGGCCGCAGCCTGCAATTAAATAGAGCATAGTGCCAGCTAGCAGTAACACAGATCACATTAGGCTACAGAACACTAAGACTAACTAGACAGATAGACAGATACTTTATTAATCCCAAGGGGAAATTCACATAACCCAGCAGCAGTATACTGATACAAAAAACAATATTAAATTAAAGAATAATAAAGATGCATGTAAAAGCAGACAATAACTTTGAGTAATGTTAGCATTTACTCCCCCGGGTGGAATTGAAGAGTCGCATAGTGTTGGGGAGGAACGATCTCCTCAGTCTGTCAGTGAAGCAGGACGGTGACAAAAGTCTGTCACTGAAGATACTCCTCTGCTTGGAGATGACACTGTTCAGTGGATGCAGTGGATTCTTCATGATTGACAGGCGTTTGCTTAGTGCCTGTTGCTCTGCTACAGATGTTAAACTGTCCAGCTTTATTCCTACAATAGAGTCTGCCTTCCTCACCAGTTTGTCCAGGCGTGAGACATCCTTCTTCTTTATGCTGCCTCCCCAGCACACCACTGCGTAGAAGAGGGCGCTCGCCACAACCGTCTGGTAGAACATCTGCAGCATCTTATTGCAGATGTTGAAGGACGCCAGCCTTCTAAGGAAGTATAGTCTGCTCTGACCTTTCTTACATAGAGCATCAGTATTGGCAGTATTGGTATTAACTAAACTTAGCCTTTGTTATTGAATGCAGTGAAGAGTCCTTTTAAAATCAGGAGCCCATTGGTATTTCACAAATCTGTGATCATCTATTCATGGTTGTTTCTGAATCCTTTGTGGACTGTTCTATTGGGAACCAAAAATGGGCTCCCTATGGCATCGCCCTGAAGGACCACCTTTACTTTTGACAGTTTAGCTCCAACCACACTTATCCCTTATGTTTGCATTTCTCTAGGTCAGAGAACCGAGCTTCTTTCAATTAACAGCAGTTTAACAATCCATCCATCCATCCATCCTCTTCCGCTTATCCGAGGTCGGGTCGCGGGGGTAGCAGCTTAAGGAGAGAAGCCCAGACTTCCCTCTCCCCGGCCACTTCTTCCAGCTCTTCCGGGAGAATCCCAAGGCGTTCCCAGGCCAGCCGGGAGACATAGTCCCTCCAGCGTGTCCTGGGTCTTCCCCGGGGCCTCCTCCCGGTTGGACGTGCCCGGAACACCTCACCAGGGAGGCGTCCAGGAGGCATCCTGATCAGATGCCCGAGCCACCTCATCTGACTCCTTTCGATGCGGAGGAGCAGCGGCTCTACTCTGAGCCCCTCCCGGATGACTGAGCTCCTCACCCTATCTTTAAGGGAAAGCCCAGACACCCTGCGGAGGAAACTCATTTCAGCCGCTTGTATTCGCGATCTCGTTCTTTCGGTCACTACCCATAGCTCATGACCATAGGTGAGGGTAGGAACGTAGATCGACTGGTAAATTGAGAGCCTTGCCTTACGGCTCAGCTCTTTTTTCACCACGACAGACCGATGCAGAGCCCGCATCACTGCGGATGCCGCACCGATCCGCCTGTCGATCTCACGATCCATTCTTCCCTCACTCGTGAACAAGACCCCGAGATACTTAAACTCCTCCACTTGTGGCAGGATCTCGCCCCCAACCCTGAGAGGGCACTCCACCCTTTTCCGGCTGAGGACCATGGTCTCGGATTTGGAGGTGCTGATTCTCATCCCAGCCGCTTCACACTCAGCTGCGAACCGCTCCAGAGAGAGCTGAAGATCACGGCCTGATGAAGCAAACAGGACAACATCATCTGCAAAAAGCAGTGACCCAATCCTGAGTCCACCAAACCGGACCCCTTCAACACCCTGGCTGCGTCTAGAAATTCTGTCCATAAAAGTTATGAACAGAATCGGTGACAAAGGGCAGCCCTGGCGGAGTCCAACTCTCACTGGAAACGGGCTCGACTTACTGCCGGCAATGCGGACCAAGCTCTGACACCGGTTGTACAGGGACTGAACAGCTCTTATCAGGGGGTCCAGTACCCCATACTCCCGGAGCACCCCCCACAGGACTCCCCGAGGGACACGGTCGAACGCCTTTTCCAAGTCCACAAAGCACATGTAGACTGGTTGGGCAAACTCCCATGCACCCTCCAGGACCCTGCTAAGGCTGTAGAGCTGGTCCACTGTTCCGCGACCAGGACGAAAACCACACTGTTCCTCCTGAATCCGAGGTTCGACTATCCGACGGACCCTCCTCTCCAGAACCCCCGAATAGACTTTTCCAGGGAGGCTGAGGAGTGTGATCCCTCTATAGTTGGAACACACCCTCCGGTCCCCCTTTTTAAAGAGGGGGACCACCACCCCAGTCTGCCAATCCAGAGGCACTGTCCCCGATGTCCATGCGATGTTGCAGAGACGTGTCAACCAAGACAGTCCTACAACATCCAGAGCCTTAAGGAACTCCGGGCGTATCTCATCCACCCCCGGGGCCCTGCCACCAAGGAGTTTTTTGACCACCTCGGTGACTTCAGTCCCAGAGATGGGAGAGCCCACCTCAGAGTCCCCAGGCTCTGCTTCCTCATTGGAAGGCATGTTAGTCGGATTGAGGAGGTCTTCGAAGTACTCCCCCCACCGACCCACAACGTCCTGAGTCGAGGTCAGCAGCGCACCATCCCCACCATATACGGTGTTGACACTGTACTGCTTCCCCTTCCTGAGACGCCGGACGGTGGACCAGAATCTCCTCGAAGCCGTCCGAAAGTCGTTCTCCATGGCCTCTCCAAACTCCTCCCATGCTCGAGTTTTTGCCTCAGCAACAACCGAAGCCGCATTCCGCTTGGCCTGTCGGTACCTATCAGCTGCCTCCAGAGACCCACAGGACAAAAAGGTCCTATAGGACTCCTTCTTCAGCTTGACGGCATCCCTCACCGCCGGTGTCCACCAACGGGTTTGGGGATTGCCGCCGCGACAGGCACCGACCACCTTACGGCCACAGCTCCGGTCAGCCGCCTCAACAATAGAGGCACGGAACATGGCCCATTCGGACTCAATGTCCCCCACCTCCCTCGGGACGTGGTCGAAGTTCTGCCGAAGGTGGGAGTTGAAGCTACTTCTGACAGGGGACTCTGCCAGCCGTTCCCAGCAGACCCTCACAACACGTTTGGGCCTACCAGGTCTGACCGGCATCTTCCCCCACCATCGAAGCCAACTCACCACCAGGTGGTGATCAGTTGACAGCTCCGCCCCTCTCTTCACCCGAGTGTCCAAGACATATGGCCGCAAGTCCGACGACACAACCACAAAGTCGATCATCGAACTGAGGCCTAGGGTGTCCTGGTGCCAAGTGCACATATGAACACCCTTATGCTTGAACATGGTGTTCGTTATGGACAATCCGTGGCGAGCACAGAAGTCCAATAACAGAACACCGCTCGGGTTCAGATCGGGGGGGCCATTCCTCCCAATCACGCCCTTCCAGGTCTCACTGTCATTGCCCACGTGGGCATTGAAGTCTCCCAGCAAAACGAGGGAATCCCCAGAAGGTATGCCCTCTAGCACCACCTCCAGAGACTCCAAAAAGGGTGGATACTCCAAACTGCTGTTCGGCGCATACGCACAAACAACAGTCAGGACCCTTCCCCCCACCCGAAGGCGGAGGGAGGCCACCCTCTCGTCCACCGGGGTAAACCCCAACGCACAGGCTCCAAGTCGGGGGGCAGTAAGTATGCCCACACCTGCTCGGCGCCTCTCACCGGAGGCAACTCCAGAGTGGTAGAGAGTCCAGCCCCTCTCAAGGAGATTGGTTCCAGAGTCCAAGCTGTGCGTCGAGGTGAGTCCGACTATATCTAGCCGGAACCTCTCGACCTCGCGCACTAGCTCAGGCTCCTTCCCCTTCAGAGAGGTGACATTCCACGTCCCAAGAGCCAGTTTCTGTAGCCGAGGATCAGAACGCCAAGGTCCCCGCCGCCGGCCACTACCCAACTCACATTGCACCTGACCTCCTTGGCTCCAGTTTAACAAGTGTTGTTAATATCGTAAGATGCATAATAAAGTAAACACTATGGACTATCCGGAGAAAATACCACTCCACTGTCACAATTCAGACTGCATCCTATATCTGCCAGTCCTCAGTGCCCCGCTGGTCACCTCCAGTAACTGTGGAGACATTCAGCCCCTCAGGAAGTGTTAAGGATTTAAAAAGAAGAAAAAACAAACGTGGATATCTGTGAAGAAAAAATCACAGAGTGTTCCCCCCCTATCCCAGCCGGGCATGGAGTAAAAGGGCCCATGGAGCATGGTGGGATACTGACGTTGATGGCGGCTATGCTGCTTGGGTTGGTTGGAGCCCAGGACAGAGAAGGTGGGTGACTGGGGGAGCACGGAGGGAGGACGAGGACATGGGGGCCTGCCGGCATCTGCAGCATACCGAAAAGGGATTTGGGACAGACAAGAACCGTGCTTCGTTACCCAATTTGTGGAACTGGTTCAGAGCTCGGGGAGTGCAGGAGGTAGAGCCAGAGTGGGAACTTGCAGAAGGAAGCCATTAGTGCCAAAGTGTGGAGCCCACTGAGGTCGGCTTATAGGGCAAAACTAGGAGCGCACAGGGTGCAAACTATAGTGCCCAACTTGGACCACTGAAATGCTATGCATGTGGCCAAAGTGCCAACAGGGTCTGAAAGAGCTCTTGTAAATAGTGTACACTGTGCCACAGTCCTTGTGCTTATAAGCAATCACATTTTTGCCCAACCTTTGTGGAAAACCAAACATTTCTTTTGAGGCACAGAATTTCAATGTAGCTCTGTTTTTTTAATGCATTTTTGAGACTGGTAGGGAATATTTCGATTATCTTCCCGTTGCTTATTTTGTAACTGAGCGATTGAGCTTGTGTTCCACCTTATTTTTGTGTGTTCCATCTAGTGGTCTCCATCTAAGTTTCTATGCAAGGTTTGACTACCTACTTATAGTTAGTTACGAGTGAGACAGCAGAATCTCGATATGCACACAGTTTTGCAAAACTGCCACTAAAATTTACTTCCCATTTGATTTTGCAATTGCAGAATGGGACACTCACTAAATATGAGTTGAGGATTTATAAAGTTGTTTGAGGAGTAAATCAAGGAATATTGCTCTCTGAGGGATATTCCATGACCAAAACCGCTGTTTCCTCAATCTTGGCCATCCTCAGATGCTGCTGTGACATCCACTGCCCCTTTCATGCACCTCCATGTACTTTTATCTACCTCACACACTGCCTGCTCCTTTGCACTGACTTTCCCCAGCTCTATATGTTGATCCATGCCAGGACCCTTCTGGAGACTCACTGGTGGCCACACACCCAAGCTAATGGATTTTAGCAGCTGAGAAGAGCTTGCAGGTTGGGGCTCTCTAGTTGCCTTCCCTTTCATGTTCTGCACCAGAATAAACTTTTGCCATGCCTTAAATTTACACCAAAATCTCTATTGGAGAAATCTAATCAAGAAAATAGTAACCCCATATTAAAATGGGATTAGCCATGGGAGAAGACAATTAAGAAGAAGAAACAAATGGAGGAAAAGTGTACAGGTGACATGAAAATATATGTGGTGGTGGCTCAATATTCGTTGGTTCTAAAACACAATTTTTTTCAGAAATATTTCTGCAAAGCTAAACTTCTTTTACTGTGAATTCCATTTTGTGTGAATACTTTTCCTCATCTCTATGTTAAATAGCACAGCCCAAACTAGGAACTTTACAAATTCATCCACCCATCCATTTTCCAACCCGCTGAATCCGAACACAGGGTCACGGGGGTCTGCCGGAGCCAATCCCAGCCAACACAGGGCACAAGGCAGGAACCAATCCTGGGCAGGGTGCCAACCCACCGCAGACTTTACAAATTCTCTTTTAATAACTACTAAATGGTGTTGAATATGATTTATTTTAATTTTAAATACAAATATTTAGGAATATTTGATTTTTTTAACTTGATGCGATTTATTCTTAAAGCCTAATAAAACCAACAAACAAAATTATGTTTCCAATTGTTTTCTCTAATACCATAATACACTATATATGAAACTGTACAGTTATTTTATGGTTATCTTCTGGAATTGATACTGTACATTTTATTTCTTGCTGTAGTCAAAGAAATAGTGTAGTGAATACACTGCTCTATTAAAATGTATATTTTTATTTTGCTATGTTTTATTGGTATTCATTAAAAATAATATTGAAATTCAGATTTTTTGAACTAGCTATTAACTAGCTCTTCAGATTCAGCACCTACAGCGCAATGTTATTTTATCAAAGCTCAGAATTTTTTGCATGCATTTATTCTTCCCTCAGTTCTGAACAATCTCCCTGCCTGCCACTGTGAATAAGAAGCATCCCCATAACATGATGCTACCTCCACCGTGCTACACCATGTGACAGGTGATGGGCATTCGACTGGTCTTCAACAGACATAGTATTTGGAATTTTGCCCAAAGTGTTTCAACTTTTTTCTCATCAAACCATAGAATCTTTTTCATCAAGCTATCAGAGTCCTTTAAATTGCCATGCACCTTTAACTCAAGAGCAGCCACTATACCATAAATTCCAGTCATTATAGCATCCCAAAACTTCACTACCTGTTTCCGCGTTGCCTACCCGATCCCCACGCGCATTCTAAGCGCGAAAAACTCCAAGGCGCATAGCTTCTTGGGATAAGGCGAGCGACGTCATCTTCTCCCGCCCTCTTTTTGAGATAGCGTGGGCGGAGCTTTTTGCTGCTGTGCTCTCCTCCGGTTGTTTGTATAGCTGTCGGGAAGAGTCTTGTCTCTGTCTAGTTTTTTTTTTGTTATTATTATTATTTTTATCATAACGACTTATTGATTGTTTTAATTACTTTAAATTGTATACTACAACGTAAAGACGACTTGCATCATGGTAAGTGCTTCGATGAGGCTTTATATTTGCACCGTTTGACATGTTTGCCGTCGCCGGTTGGAATTCATCCACAAAATATGTTTTGGTTATCTGAAAATGGTTAAGTCAACCATAAGAAACTGAGCTTGATTTACTAGTTCGACTACCACCTTTCTTCAAACATCGAGCAGATCGTTTAAGGCTTAATATCCGGGTGAACGCTCCGATCTTGACGTGAACTTAGCATGCAGTTGCAGGGCGTGAGGAGGGCGCCTTTTCATCTCGGAATGCGATTTAGTGATTATGTGAACAGTGAGTCTAAAAAGAAGACGAGTGCGTGAACAGTGAGACTAAACAGAAAGACGAGGCTATGTCTTCATCTCCCATCAGTTCTGAATGTGGCTAAAAAATGAATAACTCGTCTTCATCTGGTGACGCTGGCTGACTGAGCAGAAAGTTGCCGAAGGTGAGGAGGACAGATCTTTACTACTACAAACGAGGGCAGAGTAGATTACTGCAGAGATAAGGAGATTACTTCATCCTTTTAATGCAACTGACTTTCAGTACATAACTGCTGATGGAGATGTAAAGATCTGATCCTTGGGAAACGGGTTATTGGGCCAGGGGGCTGCACAGGAAAAAGAAAGTGGCTCTTTACATCACACTTTTCCTTGTGACATGGCACTGAGACAAGGGGAGCGAATCCTTATGTCCCAACAAGCTTCACAATATGTTTGCTGAATTATAAAGGCTGTGAAGCTACAAAGGAGAAGTGTTCTCTTGGTTTAACTTGACAGGTCAGAATGTTGCAGAGCTGGGAGGTTAGCTAAGGTTAGATGGACTTCTTATTCTGGAGGGAAATTTGTTTTAGCTTGAAAGTGCAAAAAAAGTGGAGGACAGCTCTGCATCTGAGCAGGTGGACTATCAGGGAGTGATGCTGTGGAGGACAGTGTGGGAAGATTTACAGAGTTACATCTAGAACAAAAAAAAAAAAATTTTGGAAACTGGAGATGCAGAGGACAGAGATAGCATATCTGTATGAAGAAAACAAATGCAACATGATGGAGCAAAGGATTCATCTTGTCAGGAAACTGGTATATGGGGCATCATGCTGGGGAGGAAGAGTAGAATTTTGTTTATCTCTATTGAGGAAAAGTATGTATGGGCATGATGATACAGAGGTAGGTTACAAAAAGTAGACCATCATCTCTCCAGCACATTCCTTGAGAAGAAAACAAGTGCATGTCTTCATCTACTCTGATCAATTGAGTGCTTCACATGGATCTGATTAGAGCACAGCACTGGAGAACAAGAGGAGGCACCATAGCAGACGGAAAGGTGGCAATGACTGACCTTAGAAATGGCCAGAGTGGGGCAGTCTCCTGTGTCCACGGGTCCCTGTTCTGTGATTTGTTGAGCTGTTGTCCTCAAGTTTCATTCATTGTCAGCCCTACCTCATAAATTGTTGAGTTACTCTCTTAGGGCTCTCTTCCACGTCCATTCTGTCCTGGAGAAATTGTTCTGAAAAGTAGCCGTAAGATTGATGAACCAGTCCGCAGTGTGTCAGTTCTGTTGGAAAAATAATCACACCACGTTTCTTCTGATGAAAGGTTAATATTCTGATGATCAGCCCTGCTCTAGTGAGCCAACAACAATAACCACACTTTCCATATCAATATAAAGACACAACAGGGTGACTTTTCAGTCCCTTACTTTGTGGAAAGTACCAAAGGCATATATGATTTGAAGCTGAAGCCATTGTAATGCTATGGAGGAGTACGTTCAAGTGTTAGTTTTATTCAGGACACTACAGAAGAAAGGTGCTGCCTACATGGCTCTGTGATTCTGAGCTTGTCTTAGCATATCAAGTGTACATCATTTTCTTTTTTTTCTTTTTACTCCCTTTTCACAGACATGGTTTTCACTTTACGGTCTGGATTTTTAAATGGCTTTCGTCTTCTATAGGGTGCACAAGTACTCATTTTAGCTCATCAGATAGATTTAATGTCCATCCATTATGCTCTCCTCAATGCTGTACTCTGCAGATCTCTGCCTCTGATTTTCCATAAAAACTAAAATCTTTAAAGCTTTCTGATTGCGCTGTGAGGCTTTAGCTTTTCCTCGTGTCAGCTGGCACAAGGCAGGATTATACTTTAAGACGGGTGTACATAGTAGTGGCGGAGTGGTGGCTATCTGGTATGGCTAAAGGATGTGTGCTGGTAGCTGGGAGGCTGCCAGTTCGAATCCCACCACTGGACCCTTGAGCAAGGCCCTTAACCTGCAACTGCTGTTACAAACCTGCGCTGTACAAATGATTGACCCCGAGCTTTTTTCTTCCTCTCTGTATGTCTCAGCAGGGCACAAACACACACACACACGCCAAGCACACACGAGGGACAATTTAGGATCACCAATGCACCTAACCTGCATGCCTTTGGACTGTGGGAGGAAACCCATGCAGACACGGGGAGAACATGCAAACTCCAGGCAGGGAGGACCTGGGAAGGGAACCCAACCTAACTGTGAGGCAGCAGTGCTACCCACTGCGCCACTGTGCTTCTGCAAGAAATTGTGTATTTCAAATAAAGTGAATTATTATAATGTCCTCATGGTATAGTATTTGTAACCCATTGGGCATCTTCGTTCACAACATGGCACTGAAAGGCAAGTGGACAGATGGCTGTGGTGTCCATTCTTGTGGGCTCGAGATGAGCAGCGTTCAGCATTGCCTTTAGTGACTGCCTCCCAACATCTGGTGTCGGCTGGTGGTATGCATGATGTCCATCAGGGTTCAAGTAACCTGCTATTATGACATTTGGTTCCAAGTGTTTTGTGTTTGGTAACATTTCTGTAGACAGTTTGACCAGCAGGCGTTGTTAACCTCTGTGAAGTATGTTTCTGTCAATGACCCTGGCTAGCAAATCTCCATTCCAGCTTGATGCATCTCCTGTGCTTCTGCTGTCCAGATATACAGGGCACAGTGGGCAGTCAATCCCCTGAAGATGGCTATAACTATTTGGCAGCACCTGGGCAAATACAAGGTCAGGGAATTTTCGCATGTCCATTGATGTGAATATATTGGTTGCTTTATATTATCATCCACTAGAAGTAGGGCTACTCCTCTGCATTCTATGGCCAAGAGTTTTTTGTCTTATGTGGGCATTTGTGTTCATAATTTTATTCCAAAGCATCTCAAAGAAATTGTGATTGGTGTGATACTTCATTTGTATAGCAGAAGTCAGGTTGATTGGCAACTCTGAAATACCCAGGTGTATGGGTGCCCTACGTAGGACTGGCACCATACCCAGCATTGGCTATTCAGAGCCGCCATGATAGGCTGTGGGTGCGAGAGACCCTCTACCGGACTTAGTGAATTTTGATATGAATTAATTGATTTCAATCCTATTTTCTGTAAAAACTGATCGATTTGTATGGAGTGATTACACTAAAATTAAAAAAAGAGAGAGAATTATATTTAAAGTAATCTTGCTAATTGTTCTGAGTAGTTAGTAGGCAGCTGGCACCTATTTAAAAGCTGCCAGGCACAAAAGTATTTGAGAAACCAAACTGGATTGTGCTAATAAGAGAAACAGAATATGCTCAGGCCATGGCAGCTGTTGTAAGAGAACCTGCAGTGTTTGAGACCCTCGTGCTCGAGTCAGCCTGACAGTTTTTACACACTGTAGTTAGTGCCTTTCACAGTAAGCGCCCGCTCAAAATGCAGCTGTAGTGTAAAATAATCCGGCAGTGACACAAAATACGAGCTAGGAAGCCGAAATAAAGGGTTGTTATTTCCATTTAGGCCAAAGCCTTATAAGGAAAATCAATAATGCAGTTGGTTTAAAATCGGTCTTCGAATTCAACGTCAACACAAAATGAAGGCTAAAATCCCGTGTTGCATTATCTTTAACGTAAGAAATACTTTTACCAGGCTAGCAGAATCTTTTCCTGATGAAGAGAAGTTCAACGATGTCCTCACATATTTTTTTTTTCCACCTATATAGAAGGTGCCGCAGGAAGATGCCCTCAGTTCCCTCCAAGAACATGGAACCATTACGATGCCGCTCTTAACAAATCACCAAGAACTACTAATTGTTACGAAGGCTTCCACAATGCCTTAAACTCCCTAATTTCACTGCAGACATCTGAACGTATGGATGCTTTTCGACGGATTGCGGAAGGATCTAGCATGCCATAAACTCACTTCAGTGAATACCCAAGCTAACAGACTGGAGCCTACCAAAAGGAAATACAGACAACTTTACGCGCCTGTTGCCAGCTCTGTAGAAAAATATAACGAAACTGAGGACAAATTGTCTTACTTGAGGAGAATCGCTAATTTACAATAATACTGTTAATTAGGGTGTGTTAATCGTTTATATTTTATTATAATAACAAAACGTCTAGCAGTATAGGTGGTGTATATTTTATATTTGTAATAGTTATATGTCGCCGTCGTGCGCTTTTTTCCGTGCCCGCACTTTACCGTGTGCGGTTATTTCCCGAGCGCTTCCTTCCGAGATTAGTTTTTGACAGCACCCCAGCCTTGGTTCTCTAGGAAGACAAGAACAACTCCCAAAAAAACCTTGTAGGGGAAAAAAAAATGAAAAAAATCTTAGGAAGGACAATTCAGGCAGAAGGCCCCTTTCTAGGTAGCTTGGTCGTGCAATGAGTATAAAAAAATGGATGAAGAACAACACAAAACAGAATACAGGTGATCCTGTTCGCAGAGCACGCTGGCCAGTCTAACATGGTCACCTGAGAGATGAACAGCGCGCCTTACCAAGTGCAAGCGTAGAGCGCCGTGATGACTCTGAGGGCAAAGTGCAGGAACAGATTATATCACTCAGTAAATACAGAACTATCACGTGACGATGCAGACATTAACAAAAAGAAGAACCAAAATTAGGACACACCTCAAGCCATGCTCACTGGTACGGCAACAGTGCATGCTGGCTTTTAAAAGTAAAATCTCACTCACTTCAGGAGCACCGTGTGGAGGTTTCTTTACAGGGGCTATGATATGAGCATTTCAAATGGGGGTGCCACCTCTAAGTGAGTATGTAGGTAGCATTTGAATCCAAGGTATATTTGGATATTTTTAGATTGAGTACCTGAGTTGCTGTGGTGGCACTAAAACAGACCAGACGCCCAGGTCTAGTCACAAATTAAAAAGGTTATAGTCTCATCAGATTTGGGAGTCTATCGATAGCATTTTGAAACTGATGGATTGTCTTTTAAACTTAAATATCTGTAGTATTAGGTTATTGTACTGTGTTAGCCATTATGGATGTAGTGAAAAGTCAAGCAAAATGACACGTTTTATTGGCTAACTAAAAAGATTACAATATTCAAGCTTTCAAGGCAACTCAGGCCCCTTCTTCACTCAAGATTGGGTTGCCTTGAAAGCTTGTATATTATAATCTTTTTAATTAACCAATAAAAGGTGTCATTGTGCTTGACTTTTCATTACAAACTTGAATATCTGTAATTTAAAATTAATTATCCCTAGTTTTTCAGGCTCAAACTATAGGCGCAGATGTTGGCTTTAGATCATGGTTCAACTCGATTTTTATAATGTCAGCAAAACCTTGCATTACAATAAAACATCCTGGTTTGTACATTTGGAATTCCCCAGTCAGTCCAGGGATTTGAAGCCTGGCACCCTCACCACTAGACTATACTGATTTTCAGAAAGGGAACACTGGCACTAAGTCTACCTTTGGGGGAAAAGGTGAGGTTGCCCATGCCTAGGCAAGTCAAATGTAATTGAAACTGTGTCCCAGAGGACATGTTAACACTGACAAATGCACAATTTTCACCTCTCAGGCCAGTCTGCCTCAGGGTGGTTATTAACTTGGGTGTATGTGGATGTAGAGGAATACGCCAGTGTTCATCTTCATTGCTGCTCCCCTTTCAGTTAGCTGGTAGGGCAAGGGTGCCCAACTCCAATCCTGGAGGGCCGCAGTGGCTGCAGGTTTTCATTCTAACCCTTTTCTTAATTAGTGATCTGTGTTTGCTGCTAATTAACTTCTTTTGAATTAATTTTAATTGTGCAGGTTAGGTGTATTGGCGATTCTAAATTGTCCCCAGTGTGTGCTGGGTGTGTGTGTGTATGCGCGCCCTGTGGTGGGCTGGCACCCTGCCTGGGGTTTGTTTCCTGCCTTGCACCCTGTGCCGGCTGGGATTGGCTCCAGCAGACCCCCGTGACCCTGTGGTTAGGATATAGCAGGTTGGATTATGGATGGATGGATGATGTGGTGTTTAAGAAATGTTCCCTTTAAATTCTTCATTGTTCCTCTGAATTGCTTAATTTCTTTCCTTAAATGGCACCCAAACAGAAGTGAAATGTGAAGTGAGTGAGCTACAGAAGACCAACTAAGTCAGGGCCTCAAACTCCAACTAATTTCACTCCAACCAGTCGCTTAATGAGGCGCTGAGTCTTGTCGTTAGTTAAACTCATTCTTTAATTCTACGGCTTGTTGCTGCTCTCATTGTGCAATAGCAGACATTTCCGAAATTGTGGACTTCCTCTTTTCTAAGAGCAGATCAGCATTCCTGAAACCTTCACCTTTCTTTATTTTCAGATATTGTGTGACGGTCACAGTTTGCTGGTCCTGTTTTGGCTCATTTTGTATCTCATTGTTGTTTGGCTGCTAATTAAGGAAAAAGAAACAATTGAGGGGTCTGAGTCTTCAAGAGCAAGTCAATTAAAATGAATTGAAAAGGAGTGAATTAGCAGCAAAAACTGGTCACTAATTAAGAAAAGAGTTAGAATGAAAACCTGCAGCCACTGCAGCCCTCCAGGATTAGAGTTGGGCACCCCTGTGGTAGGGGCTCACTGGGAACAGCATTCAGCTGCCACTTGATTTCTGACCTTAATTTACATTTCATTTAGCCTGGCAAACTGCACTACTCCCAGTACTTGTTTCTGTGGTTTAAACATCCAGATGTGAATGTGCCTGCTGCCCAAGACACCCCATATTAATGTTTCACTTGTTTGTGCTGCCAATTCTTATAAAGAATTGTCTTTGCTACGCATTGAGGCCACACTGTGTGCTGCTGTGCTGCATGCTTACCTCTGTGCTTACCATGCCTATGCTTACCCAGACATCACGTAGTGCATCCATCCTTTCCTTTGTCATCTTTGCAATCTGCATTGTGAATGAAGGTTTGCTAACCGCTTTCTTTTTGCAGGTGCCAGAGCTTCATAACGTGTCAGTCCATATACGTGACAGGAAGAAGGTAGAAGACACATTAGAGTGCTTTCGCAAAGGAGGACCCAGCAGAGTGCAGGTAGAGTCGTGTGCCTAAGTGTCCTTGACGTCCATATTGCACTGCAGCCCTGCACCAATTCTAACTTCACTATGCTTATGTTATTTTATTCACTCTATGCTTTCTGCCACTTCCAGGTCATTTCCGATTTTGACATGACTCTAACTAGATTTGCCTACAACGGGACACGTGTCCCCACTTGTCACAGTAAGTGAATGGGGGACGAGGGTTACATCATCTTAGCATGATCCCCTACCTGTGCTCAGCTAGCTTTGCTTTTCTTTTCAGATATTATTGACAACAGCATGCTGATTTCAGAAGATGGGAAAAAGAAGGTATGGCTTTACATTCAAGTTAAGTTTCCTGCTGCTTTGTGATTTTGGTGGATGGACATATTTTTTGCACAAACCTCATTTTGTAGAAGAGTGTACACTTACGTGTGTTTTTCCAATATATTTTTATATACAGTATTCTTTTTTATCATGACACTAAAGCATGGAAAGATGTTGCATGTAAGAATTTCTTTGTCTGATTGCTTTGTTTAAGTAATATGCAAACATACACCCACCTAAAGGATTATTAGGAACACCTGTTCAATTTCTCATTAATGCAATTATCTAATCAACCAATCACATGGCAGTTGCTTCAATGCATTTAGGGGTGTGGTCCTGGTCAAGACAATCTCCTGAACTCCAAACTGAATGTCAGAATGGGAAAGAAAGCTGATTTAAGCAATTTTGAGCGTGGCATGGTTGTTGGTGCCAGACGGGCCGGTCTGAGTATTTCACAATCTGTTCAGTTACTGGGATTTTCACGCACAACCATTTCTAGGGTTTACAAAGAATGGTGTGAAAAGGGAAAAACATCTAGTATGCGGCAGTCCTGTGGGCGAAAATGCCTTGTTGATGCTAGAGGTCAGAGGAGAATGGGCCGACTGATTCAAGCTGATAGAAGAGCAACTTTGACTGAAATAACCACTCGTTACAACCGAGGTATGCAGCAAAGCATTTGTGAAGCCACAACACGCACAACCTTGAGGCGGATGGGCTACAACAGCAGAAGACCCCACTGGGTACCACTCATCTCCGCTACAAATAGGAAAAAGAGGCTACAATTTGCACGAGCTCACCAAAATTGGACAGTTGAAGACTGGAAAAATGTTGCCTGGTCTGATGAGTCAGAATTTGGCGTAAACAGAATGAGAACATGGACCCATCATGCCTTGTTACCACTGTGCAGGCTGGTGGTGGTGGTGTAATGGTGTGGGGGATGTTTTCTTGGCACACTTTAGGCCCCTTAGTGCCAATTGGGCATAGTTTAAATGCCACGGGCTACCTGAGCATTGTTTCTGACCATGTCCATCCCTTCATGACCACCATGTACCCATCCTCTGATGGCTACTTCCAGCAGGATAATGCACCATGTCACAAAGCTCGAATCATTTCAAATTGGTTTCTTGAACATGACAATGAGTTCACTGTACTAAAATGGCCCCCACAGTCACCAGATCTCAACCCAATAGAGCATCTTTGGGATGTGGTGGAACGGGAGCTTCATGCCCTGGATGTGCATCCCACAAATCTCCATCAACTGCAAGATGCTATCCTATCAATATGGGCCAACATTTCTAAAGAATGCTTTCAGCACCTTGTTGAATCAATGCCACGTAGAATTAAGGCAGTTCTGAAGGCGAAAGGGGGTCAAACACCGTATTAGTATGGTGTTCCTAATAATCCTTTAGGTGAGTGTAATTGCACAATGTTCATTTTAAACTATACCACTGAAAAAAAATTAAGGGAATACTTAAATGAACTATCGGATCTTGAACGAAATATTTAAGTGGAAAATCTTTACTGAATAATACTGTGTAATTCGTTGAGAACAAAATGATGTAACAATGGAAATCAAACTCCCCAACCCATTGAGGGCTGATTTAAACATAACACCGAAAACCAAAATCTGTATGCACTCCCGACAAGGTCTAGGCTTGCTCCTAGTTAGATGGCAGATGGTGTCCAGGGGATCTCCTCCCAGACCTGGATTGAAGCATTAGTGAGCTCCTAAACAGTCTGTGGTGCTGCTTGGCAGTGTCGGGTGCACCAATGCATAACGTCCCAGGGAATCCCAATTGGATTCAGGTCTGAGGAACATGCAGGCCAGTCAATGGCATCAATGCCTTCGTCATCCAGGATCTGCCTACACACTCTGGCCACATGAGGCCTGGCATTGTCCTGCTCAAGGAGGAACCCAGGGCCCACTGCTCCAGTTTAAGGTCTGACAATGGCTTTGAGGATTTCATCCCAGCACCTAACATCAGTCTGGGTACCATTACCTAGCATATGGAGGTCTATGTGGACCCTCCAAGGATACACCTCCCCAGACCATCACTCACCCACCACCAAACCGCAGGCTGCATTCACCGCAACATCTCCCGACTCATTCATGACTGTTACATAGAGAGAAAGCAGAAACACGAGGTGTGGTCAAATCAACCGTTTGGTCCATTTCTATAAAGAAGGCACACACTGGTGAACTCAGCAAACCCAGAAGGTCTGGAAAACCACAGAAGACAACTGTTCTGGATGATTGCAGAATTCTGTGTTTGGTGAAGAAGAACCCCTTCACAACATTTAGCCAAACCCAGAACACTCACTGGGAGGTTGGCCTATCATTGCCAAAGTGTACAAAGAAGAGAAAACTTCATGAAAGTAAATATAGAGGGTTTACCAGAAAGTGCAAACCACTGTTAAACCTCAAACACAGGAAGGACAGATCAAAGTTTGCCAGAAAACATTTTTTAAAAACCTGACCAGTTCTGCAATCATTTTCTTTGGACAAAGGAAACTAAAATCACTGTAGAGCAGAATACTGGAAAGGGAAGAGCATGGGGAAGAAAAGGAATGGCCCATGATCCGTAGCATACCACATTATCTGTGAAACATGGTGGAGGCCATGTTATGGCTTGATGATGCATGGTTGTGAATGGAAGTCGGTCACTGGTGTTTATTGATGATATGACTGTTGGCAGATGTTGCAGGATGAATTCTGAAGTGTACAGGGCTATACTGTCTGCTCAGATTCAGACAAATGCTGCAAAACAGATAGGACGACGCTTCACAGTATAGATTGACAATGAGCCAAAACATACTGCGATAACAAACCAAGTGCTCTTCATTGGTCAAGTTAATCGACTGACTTCAACCCAACTGAACATGCATTTCATTCATTGAAGACAAAACTGATGACAGAAAGTCCAATGAACAAGCAACAACTGGAGACAGCTCAAATAAAGGCCTAGCAAAGCACCACTAGGGTGGCAGCATTTGGAGATGGTCATGGGTTCCAGAATTGAGTCATTAATTGTAAAGAGTTTTCAACCAAATATTGAAAATGATCATTATATTTATGATTATGTCTGTCCAAATACTTTTGAGCCCCTGAAAGTAGGGGGACCATGTATAAAAATATCTAGCTATCTATCTACTGTATGTGTCTTTCTGCCTGTCACATTGTTC